>LBNU01011600.1:45945-76393 GCA_014162995.1 Artemisia annua | reverse complement strand
GAAAATATAATTTATATCATCGTATTAAATCATAATGTATATTACATGTTCATATGGTGTAATGATGTTTTATGATAGTCGTTTGGCGATAAAATGTGAAAATACAAGTTTCCGTAGTAAAATATAATACTTGTCAATTTCTGAAAATGGCCAAAAATGGCCTCGGAAAACTAGTTGTAAATCAGTGAATATTGAGAGTTAGGAAATAAAATTGGTATTTCTGGAAAGCTTAGCACCAAGCCTAAATATGTTCAGTAGTGAAGGTTTGCTCAATGTGCCCAGATTTTAAGATAAATGGTCGAAAAATATGGTGTTTAAGCCAAAACTGCCATTTCTGGGCAGTTTTTGTGAATGTTTGGATGACTGTAGATTACTTATTTTAAGTCCAAATGACAAACAGCTTTTTGATTTGAAAACTAGGCCAGGTGCTCTAACTTTTGTTCCTTGGAGTCCAAATGACAAACAGCTTTTAGATTAAGAGTGGTTTGGTGTTTTCGGGTACCGGGTTAATTAGAAATAAATTATAACGGAACAAGACGGGATATAACAAAGTTGTAAAAAATTATAAAATATAATTTTGTAAATATTGGGTGTTTTGATAGATGTTGCTTGGTTGGTACAACTATTGTTATAAGTTAATATAATTGAAGGTTTAAAAAATATAAAACCTTAAAATATAAAATAATTAATTTTTACAATTTTAGTGGGAATATTACTAATATATAAAANTTGACCATGTAACCCATTACGAACCAACCATTGCAAACCTCCCCATTACGAACCCTTGTGGACCAATTGCAAACCCCCAACCATTGCAAAACCTCCCCCATAACGAAACCGGTGCTCCTTCTCATCATCCCTGAAACTGCTATTCAATCTTTCATTTCTTTTAAAAAATCCGCTTACTTTCAACATAACTTTTTCTTTTTCACCTTTAATTTTTTCATTCATATCACCAATAATTTCAACTAAGGTTGAGCATTCCAACCGTTTGGACCGGACCAACCGACAAAACCGACCGGACCGACCGAAGGACCAACGGTCCGGTCTCGGACTGGGATTTTTCATTAATTCGGTCCTCGGTTCGGTCGGTCCGGTCCGGACCGACCAAAAAACCGAAAAAACTTGCCAAAATCTTGCCTAGTTGGACCGGACCGACCGAAGACCGACCGGACCGAGACTGGAGCGACTACATTCGGTCCGGTCTCGGTCTATGGTTTTTCCCTAACTCGGTCTTCGGTCCGGTCCGGTCCGGTCCAGTCCTGGCTGTCCGGTCCGGTTTTTGGACCATGATCACCCCTAATTTCAACGCTCATATCAAAAAATTTATTCTTCAATTTCTTTTAAAATCCCTCTTACTTTCAAGATAATTTTTCTTTTAAAATAATTTCAACACTCATATCACAAACAAACAGAAACCGAGAATGGGCGTTGTTATAGGGGCTAAATTTATGTCAAACAATGAAATTATACACAATGGAGCTAATCAAGTAGCAGGTAGCAAGTAGCTACTTCTATAATGTGAGTATCAAAATAGATAGAAATTTAGCAAGTGAATACCCAGTGTTCCGATTCCTAAGAAAAGGGGGCACAAGCATACAACAATGTGATGCAACATATTAAATTGGTAATATTAGCCAAATCTCTTATAACGCATGAGAAGCTAATGAGATGGTAACTTTATCGACATCTTGGTTATGAAGATACAACACTAGCAAGCAGAAATGGTGAATAAGCTATATAGAGAACTGAAAACAATGAAGCAAAATACAGCTTCCAATACATAATATACAAGTTAATACAGTGTTATTGCTCCAAAGAAAACAAGATCCCTAACTTCCACCATCAACTTAATGAACAGAAGGTCAGAAGATGGATGAGTTCATCTTTAATCTCTGATCTGCCCTCTACTCAATCCGTTCTTTTCTATTGCATGTTTAGCGGTTCTACTGTTTAAATTACGAGTTTGGAAAGTAATACATACACCAACAGGACTATACCTTTTCAACAAAAGTTTACATACAGATTGAACAATCAAGGAATGAGAATCACTGTGGAGAGACCATAAATAACCAGCAGGCAAATGATCCTTCATCAAAAAAAATACTCCTGCAGGCCACAAAAACACAGGTAAGCAAGTATTAGTGGTCCTGTGTTTTACACGTCTACAAGACTAAAACGAAAGAGTCCAGAGCAACAGTGCTATACCTGAATTTGACATTTGTTAACTAAAGTTTCGTGTCTCTCAGGATTTTATATTATATAAGGACGAAAAGATCCCGCTAACAATATAATTCTAATATACATTATGCCCATATATAACTTCTAACTACCAACTAGGCCACACGGAAAGACCACGTTCACCTTCAAGTACTTAAATTTGTAAAACCAGTATGCACAGGCACATGAGTTTAGGTTCGCTTGCAACCAAACAATGTGCTCCCAAAATAAAACTGTGTAACATTATCAGAAAATAACAAAAAATAAATAAAAATAAGTGGTGTACCTTCATTTTAAAGGAGGTAAAGAGCATATATCAAGATGCGAAAGCAAAAATTCTATCTGTGATCTTGGTCCGGCAAATTGGACATTCAGAACAGGCAAGCGAGCAAGATTTACACACTGCAGTAAAATAAAATAAAGTAAAAAACGATCAACATATGTTTACACCATCCATCAAGCAACATAGCAACAAGCATCAACGATTAGAATAAAAAGGCGATGAAGCAACTTACAGCTAAAATGACGGCAGGGAAGAAGCATTGCTGCTGTTGGTGACTCGAAGCATACTTTACACACATGAGAATTCGCATCTCCGTTCCCAACATAATTGACCTCCTTCTCCTTCATCTCTTGCATCCGAGCCTGACCACATGATAAGTATGAACTATGAAAAATCTATAGAGCAATCATTATAAGATATGATACACTTTAACGTCATGTGAGCAGTTGAGGTGGCAAAATCGACACATTGAGTGTTAGTGTTAGATGTCAAAACAACTAGTAGTAAAAAAGTTGATTTAGAAAAAACAATAACTTTAAGACTCAAATATGATTGCAAAAAATTAAAAAATGACTGGGAAAGTTTTTTGCGTTGAAATACATTTTGGGTGCCCTTAACGAACTTAGTTTCCTTGTTAACTAACATTTTTTATTGTATCCATTTAACCCGTAAGAAACAAAACATACCCGGATTCACCCATTAAAAAGTATCTGAGTCAAAGTTTCTGTCTATAAACACCTGACTGCTGATGAAAATAATAAGATGATCATTTAGAACCAACGTAAGTACCTTCAAACGAGCAACCAGGGGCTCTTCCTTAGGCACATCATGAGCTGTTTGTGAAACATCCAAAACTTGCCTCTCTTTAACAACCGAATTGTTCTGCTCACCATTTTCTACTTTTGGGTGATTAGTGGGTTCGGGCCTCTCAGTGTTTCTTTCGTTATTGTTTGATTCAGGAACAGGCCCTTTTGCTTCTTTCTTTAACTGAGCAACAAGAACCCACATGTTTGCTAAATCATTTTCCAAAGATGCCTCCTTTTTCTTTGCATCTTCAAGTTTTTTCCTATATTCCTCTTCAAAAACTTCTTTCTCGGATAAAGCTGCCTCTAGCCTCGATTCACGTTGTTTTCTTGCTTGTAACTCCATTCTTAAATCTTCTGGGTCAAGATTCCATGAGTCAAACTCGTCATACGCATTGTTTACTCGACCAGAGGACCGTCCTTTTCGACCTGGTTTTCCGCCATCAAACTTACGATTACCACCATTTGAGGCTTTTGAGTTTGCCAGCTCACAAGCAGCCACTAACTCTTTCTCAAGTCTTGCGTTTTCTAGGGAAAGTTTAGTGACTTCACCGGCTAAATTTTTGAGTTCAACAGCAGCAGCAGATGCCAGTTCCTTTGCGTAAGAGGCTTCTTCTGACAGTTTCTGATTCTGTACATATAATCCACTGTTTTCCTCTGAAATGTGAACATGCTGTAGCTTTAGCTTTTCATTCTCCACCTCCTGATCAAAACAAAAAAAAGAAGCGATAAACAAAAAAGTCAGCAAACAGAATTACCTTCTTCATACGTTTAAGCTAGAAACCATGACCAGAACTACTAATAAGGTATTGGTCTAGAAAGGGAAGGGAAATCAATAATGTTGCAATTTCGACCCATATGCGGGGTTGACTCGGGTGTTATAACCCAACCTGCTTAAGGGTGTAACCAAGACGAGACAGTTCGCGAGCTATTCGAGATCGACTCGTAAACTACTCGAAATCGACTCGATATAAACGAGCTCGAGCTTGAAAGTACTAGGCTCGTGAGGCTCGCGAGCCCTTAATGAGCTTCAATGATATTACACTTTTACCCTTTTATATACATGTAGATACGTAATTATAAAATCGAGTCGAGTCGAGCTTGATATGCCTGTTTTTCAGAGTTTGAGCTTTAAATGTGGAAATAATCGAGCTCGAGATGACGAGCCAAGCTCGAGCTTGAAATCCAAAGATCGACCGAGCTCGAGTCGAGTTTCGAACTCGAGTTTTAGTAGCTTGGCAGTTTACACCCCTACCTGCCATGTTGCAAAAACTATCCATTACAACTCAACATAACCCGACCTCTAATAATCTAGTGATTACTTGAAACTATTGTCACATGAAACGGGGATCGCTCCGGTACGACCGGGGGTAGGCTCATTCCGGTTCGCTTCGGTTCGGTGTACCATATGTTTCGGTACGGCGTACCCAATAATAATATTGTTTAGTTTTATACATTTTTATACATTCACAAATCATTACTCAAATCTGAACTTCAGTGATATATTAATTTTAATAGACTTGCCATTACATTTTGTAGGAAAAAACATAGTTTAATTAGAAGATATGTGTTTAATAAATAGAGTCTTGTAAGTGGAACCCTTCAAAATTCGTATGTATGAAAGGAGTGTCATAAAGAACAGTATTTAATAAAAGACTTTATGCCCTATATTAGCTACAACTCCCCATTCACACACAGTATTTAAGAAACAGTGTATTGGAACCAAAAAATCCATAAACCCTTCAAATTCACACGGTTTGCGTATTACATACAATTCAAACGCGTTTTCAAGGCTCATAAATCGCCGATTTGGGAATTATTGGATCGTCGGAATTGTTGGGTCACCGATTTGTGAATTGTTGGGTCACTGATTTGTGAATTGTTGGAGCGCCGATCCGGTGCAAAACGGAACGGCGATTGGGAACGACTAAGATGGGTTTCGGTTCGCGATTTCCGGCGATCCAGATCGGAATCGTACCGCGATCCGGTACGGTCGATCCAGATCGAAAATCACCAGTACTTGGGCGATCCATGTGACTATGCTTGAAAGGCAACAAGCTGGAACCCTATCCTAATGTGCTGTTCCAATGTCTAGAAAAAAGGTATATAGTTATATCACTTATATGGCGGGCAGTTTTTACCAACAAGAAATATACATATTACTCCGTATTAGAAGTATGCCAGCATTAACAAGCAAACCAACAAACACAAACAATCATCCCAGGTTTGTAGTAATCACCTGTATTTTGATTTTAGTCCTTAGCCCATCAATGTACTCTTTGGATCCATGCTGTTCTGAAGAGGTCATTGGCTTCTGATTAGCCATAGCCAGCTGTTGCTCAAGCAGCATGATTCTCTCTTGGAGTTCTTTGTTTTCTTCACACTGCAAAATAACGAAAGGGTATAATTAGCGGTTTAGATATGAGAAATGTAAAATTTTGCATGCTAGCTGAACTGTATAGATTACTGAAAAAACCAGAAATGTAGGAAACATGAGGATGTCATAATATTTTGAAGTACGACATTTCCTACAGTATAGTATTGATATGTGTAACTAAAGAAAATGAAGTACAAATGTTATACCAAATACAAATGTGCAATTGACATTGTCATAGACCAAACTCGATAAAAGAAATAGACATGATTCAATAAAAAAACGCATTTGTGTTATCTGTCTAATATATATACCTTGTTCTGCAATTCTTCCTGGAGTATACGGTTATCTGCTGACCTGATCTGCAATCACAAATGATATTTGAGGAAAATTATCAGCAACTAGCATCATAAGATATTAAGATGGATTAAAGTACGGTAAGTACCAATACCACGTAACACAACAGGATTCGAAGTAATAGTTACTTTCAGTTATACTAACCTCAAGCTCAAAACCCTTTTCATCAATCTGTGTCATCAGTTGCATCATTGTCTGTTTCATAGAAACACGAGAAAAGAAAATATTTATAACTTTGATGGTGTAAAGGTTGCGGATATTACAGAAGATTTTTTTTTTTTTTTTTTTTTTTTTTTTTTTTTTTTTTTTTTTTTTTTTTTTTTTAAAGAAAACACAAAGGGGGGAAATATTACCTGCTGCATATCAGCCAAAGATGTATTAGAAATTGAAGCTTCGTTGCTTTCAACAATCTGTTTCTCCAAGTCCCTCATCTGCCTTCTTTTATCTTCTATCTCACGCTCCAGGTCTTCTATCTGGGTGTTAGCATATCATCGCCATGATCAGCGTACAAGTTTAAATGATTCATTTTAATCACCCTTGAAGTATGAGGTTGAAATACAATATTTTTATTTTACAACATCATGTATCTGAATTAGACATGGTCTATACACACATATGCACACGTACATGTGTGTGTCTTTATACGAGAAAGAGAAAGAATGGAAGCTTTACTTGGGTTTTAGAGTTCTCAGGATCATTTGCAGATTGCTCCACTAAGCGCTTCATGGTACTTGTACTGAATGCAATCTCTCCCGCAAGCATCTTCACTCTCTCCACTAAAAGGTCCATCTCATCTATAGAGAGCCCACCCTATGGTCGAACAAAATACAAATTAAGCCAAAATTGGAATATAGTAATTTGAACTAACAACAAAAGCATAAATTTGCTATGAATCTGGAGATAGAAAAACAATTATGCTGTGTACACACAACTATCAGACAATAACGTGTGCAACTTGCAAGCCACTATCCAAAATCCACATATAAACCCACAGATATAAATAACGAGGGGCTATAAACTTACTGTCAGCCGCTTCACATCACTGGCAGAACCACTAATGACTTCACCCGCATGAGTAGAGTCGGTAATAGTGCTACCCACGTTGCTGGATATTAAGTCATTCTGAATGTCACCGTTCAAGAGCAGAGAACCATTCTAAAACAAAAAGAGGGTTTGTCAAGCACGTATTTCACAGAACAAAATGCAACAAAACAGTAAAATGTGCTTGTGAGAGATAAATGTATTATATGGGAATATTATTTGAGAACAATTAACCTACATCATCATTGCCAGGAATTGCATTCTTTGAAGAAACAAGAATTAGCTTTGTTAGCCTTTGAATCCTGCTCATGAGAGCAGCCTTGGCTTCTTCCTCTTCCTCTAAGCGTGACTGCATCTTCACTTGTCCTTCTTCTAGCTAGTATATTATAAATTTAGAGTGGAATTCACAATTAGAGTAGTCTTAGTATGGAACAACCAGCCAACCTTGCCATAATAAATCATAGCCACAGCCCACCAGTGATAGATAATGAAAATAAAAATAAAAATTGCACCTTTTGTTTTAAGGACATTATTTCTTCTGGATTGACACCTACAAGCATTCCCCTTCGTAATTGATCAAGCTCCAGTTTTAGAGCTGATATCTCTCTCTGGTACTTCTTAATCAGAGATTTTTCGTCAATAATCTGCAAGAAGGGTGTTTCAAAACCGTATAAGTGAGATTGAAATGTGTATATCAGTATACCGCAAACAAATCAAAAGCTGATATCATAGCAAACCTTATTCTGAGAGGCATAGATTTCGATGCGTTTCGCCCTACTTGCAAATTTTAATGTATTATGAGTTTCCTCCATACTGCTGGACGCTGGAGTTATGGTGCAGATAAGCTGGAAAGAGAGGAGCACAAGTTGGATGGGGTAATCACTACAACGATACAGTCAACTTAAAATGACGAGAAGCATTATAAAATGAGTTTTTTAATGCTTACTGAAACATGGCCATGGCCACTCAATGAAGACTGGAGAATACGGGTAAGCTTGGAATCTCTGTAAGGAACATGAGATGCTCTTCCCTCACTAAGCTTTCCAATAACCTGCAAGAACAGTTCAGATACATTATCCATATAAAACCATCATATGACTGGATACAGTGGTCAACGACATGATAGAACTCGAAATGAAAAAATGGAGGCAGCCTGACGGCCGAAAAAGTTATGTATCTTACACATTTATCATATACCAATCTAGCTTGAAATAACTTAGCAGAATTTCAGGCAGTTTTATTAAAGCTTTAAAATAACCACTTACAGTTCCGAGGGTTAAAAGACTTTTGTTTATATAAGATCCTTCTTTCCTCCTCAACCCAGTTGTTTCAGTTTTTGAGCTCTCTGATCCCGCTAGATCAATAAGATTCTAAAATACAACAAAAAATGACTGAATAGATGCATCCAACATTAACAGAAGTGCTAGGAAAAAAGTAAGGTTGTGCGTACAAGTTGAGAAAATATGACTCCGTCATATTCGTCACCATGAGAGCTGCTTTCAATCATCTGCAAGTTTGAATAAGTTTAAGACATGATTGTTACTTTTTTGTTTAGTTAAAAAGGCTAAACTTTTGGTGTCAGTCAACTTAAGTATCAATAAAACACGCAATTTTATTAAATATTATAATTTATCTTTTGTTTTGTAGTCTTAAAGATTTGCTGTAAGTTTTGTTGTCAAATTTGTTACTCTTTTAACAGTAGATTAATGTGTCCACTTACTCATAACCTCCAGTTGTTAAGATGGATATTAAATTTATGTTGGGGTTAATTTCGCAGTTACTTAGAGTAATTATTATTTTTAGAGGATATAACTTACTCCATTAGAACAATCAACACCGTAAGCTCACAATAAGGAAGATAACAGGTAAACTTCGTGTGAATCACATACCAGGGTAAATATTGTGTGACTACGGCTACTAAGAAGGTTGAAATTATTTGAACCGATGTGTCTATGCTCTGCAAACAGCAAGTATCAGAAAGAATTAGATGGTATTAACGAAAACAGTAGAGCCAGTGGTTTCTGCCCACAGCCCATCACGCTTCTCTATAAACTTGTCACCAAAAAACATAAACTTAAAAAGGATTGTTACATGAAAGTGTGAACCCCCATAATATAAGAAACAATTTCGCTTGATGGGACCATTGTCCTTTTTTTTGTTTTCCCCTTACCTATTGTACTATTACCATCATCTTTATACATGCATATGCATACTACCCTTAAGAGGAAACATCTTGATTATTATAGACCACTCCCAGGACAAACATCTTGGGAATTGGGATAGCCAATTCAACTAAATTGGCCAAAAATCATACATTCCGTTATTTGAAATAAAATATTTCCTTTAGAATGCAGAGTGATACGAAATAACAGTACATGGATCTGACGGGCCAAATGAAATAAATATCACGCAAAGAGAGATGCAGTAGTACCTTCACCGGCCGCAATGAAAGAAAGGGCATGTCCAGGAGATAAAACCACCTCTTCCTTTATACCTTCAACATATGTACCCTGCCAATGAATAGAAGCACGATTCAAAAACATAAATATGAATTTATCCCCGCCAAAACTAATCAATGTGAAGAAGTAACTGTGCTATTGTATTTAAGCAAACTGATAATAATATTGGTGTGGTAAACAACAAGTCTCCTGTTTCGTTCAACATTATTGGTGTGATATTATGTTTTGCAAAGTCGATAAGATATGAAATGAGATTCAAATACTAATGGAATAAACGAATACAGAGTAAGACATAAAGATGAATATAGCAAGCTACTGCAAAAACCTGAGCATCTTCTCGAACACGGAGATTCTGTCCTGTTGGATCCAGCAGATCATTTATGACCTAAATTAGAAGCATAAGAGGCATGATCAATTAAAACAATGTTGCATACGAACTTCATCAATGACAAAGCAGTACTAGATAGCCAATCAGAAGTTTTTTCCTTGACATTATATTATGGAATCGCTGGTAGTGAGAGAAATAAATATTCAATTTGTTTGTATACATTGCCAGCTAATAATCTCCCAAGTAGTGACTAACCTCGTTATATATCTCGATATATGACACTCGCAGTAAGAACTCCCTTCCTGGCGTCTGAAATGTAAATACAAGGTGTTCATCATTCAGAAACTATATTCAAGACACTGACAGTAATAAAAAAAAAGGGTACTAAAAACCACTTACATCCTGAATAATGCTGAAAACATCCTTTATTGCCAAAGGTATTATTCCTGGAGAATTATGGTCTCCCTGTGAAGACAATTACAAGTAAAGAAATTAATGACAACATAGAAAAATTACAGGTAACCAGAAAGGATAAAGGAAAACCAAACATATGGACATTTAAGTTGCATCATATCATCTCCACCGTCAACTAATATACAAGTAGTTAACAATGAGGGCATCAAGTAAGCAATCTAAATATTAATAACTATTTCGCAACAACGACATTTTTTGTTGAAGCGCACATTTTTTTAAAGTAAACCCCAGACAGAATGGTGTTGGCAAATGTTTACATAATCAAAATCGGTTTGCAAACGGCTAGTGTGTATTCTTGATTTTTGATGATTCCATAAAAATTATAAAGATTATAGAGCAAGCAACTCGATCCAATAACAATCATTTATAGTGAGTAGGTTAGGCTAAAACTCATACCAAAGAGAAATTAAAAGGAACAAACTAGAAGCAAGAAAACAGAAGTATATCCCCAGGACGACAAGAGTTACATGACTCTTCCACACTTTTATGTAAGGCCAACTCCTGTGGTACACTAATACACTCCACTCATACTAGGCTTACTTTGACACCACCTTCATCTCAACTATTTGGCCAATCTCAACCTCCCCTAACGAACTATATAAAAAGGTCTAGCAGGGCGTCATCTTCTTCTCAATCTGTATCATCCAAACCTTGTCACATTTATCCTCATTTCTTATTCTCTCTTCGTCGTGTGGCCACAATTGATCTCAAAATTCTATGCAATTCAATGAGCAAGAAAAGACAGCACTGTGTTTCATGAAATCATGATAAAGCAAGTTGCTTTTGACAAACACCTATCTCTGGGATGGCAAACTCCAGTCTACCGTAAAGTTAAGTCCAACATAAGTTGAATGCCTTTACAGAGACCATGAGCTCATTGCTCATATCATGGTCTTTATAATTCCAGAGCAGCTATTACTGCATACTATTTAGCAGCATACAGATGAAACATCCTTACTTAACAGTCAGATTGAATACAATAAATCTTATAAAACCTCAAATTATTGCAGTTAAATAACACGGCAAAGAAAAAGCGTACTTACATGCATAGTATGCGTCTTTCCACTACTTGTAACACCATAAGCAAATACTGTCCCTGCATATTAACATTTCTCACATTAGCTCCAACAACTATTATCTCACTCAATACATTCATTAATGTACATAGTAACTATAGTATCGAGTATCGACAATAACACACACCGTTTATGCCTTCCATAGCAGCTTTTATAACAGGTCCCGCAGCCACATCGTACACTTCCTGAGTCTCCGAATACTCTCCAAAAACTTTATCTGTCATATAAAACATACAAATCAAATCAACAAACTTCCATACCCCACTTCATTTCATTTCTGAAATAAATCATTAACGATAAAGTACCAAATGCATAAGACGTAGCCGGATTATACTCGTTCCGCACGAGTTTATCTCCGTCCGCGTACCACGCCACCTCGTCTCCTCTCTGATACTCCCGTTCACTACAATCGCCACAAATTCAACAAATTCATTACCACATTGTCTTAATAAATAATTTTACACCTTTAAACTTTTATTACTAATAAATTTCCTAATCGTTTAACCGAACTACATTTCGAATCGAGATCTAAACGAAACTAATCAAAAACACTATACCTCAACGGCCTAAACCTAATCGTAACAGAAATACTATCACCACCAGCAGGTTTCGCCACGTCATCAACCATCTCATCAGCACTCTGATACTCACCACCGCCATAACCACCTCCATAACCACCACCTTGACTCGAATACACCGAATCCGACATAGTTCGATTCAAGTTGTTGAAATTATCAGATCTCGAACCGTAACCGTTAGATCTATTCACACTTTGCTTAAATGAATTCGACGATGAAGAAGACGAAAACGGACTCGACGGCTTGTTGTTGTAGAAAGATGAATTGCTTTGTGTCCGTGAAGACGAAGCTGCCATTGACCGATTCAACTTATTGGATTCATGGAGATTATAAATAAGGTGGGGATTATTCGGCTTATTGGATTCGGAATGATAATAAGTTAGGGTTAGCACATTGTGAGTTAATTAAATGAAAAAATAAGTTGATTGGGTGAATATAGTAGTAGTAGTACAGTCTGGGTGTGTGTGTGTGTTTTTGAATTTAAAAGAGAGAGAGAAAATGTGTGGTGTGTGAGAGAGAATGTGAAGTGTGGGTTAAGACAAAGAGAGACCTGGAAATTGGTGGGGGGGGGAGTAGATCTTTTTTCCCTAGTGACCGGGAAGGAAAGGATAGTGGGAGGGGGGTTAATTCAAGGTTTTTTTTTTTTTTTTNTTGTCTTTTTTTAACTTTTTTTGTAAACTTTTCATTTCAATAATAGAAGTCGATAGTGGGAAGGGGGTGTTCGGTTTAGAGCATGAGATAGAGTGACATGTTTGGGTATCGTTCGGGTTAAATCAGCGTCAACTCAGCATTTCACATTTCACACACCAAATACACTCTATCTATCATAGCTTATTTACCATAGTTTGAGCCGTTTACATGCCATTTGCTAGTTTTTGAGCCTCATCATATCCAATTAAAACACAAACTCAACAACAAAACCTAATTAAAAAGACAATGAAAATGGTGCATGTGATTTCAGACACTTATTGGCACAAAAGGAGGGTGGTGTGGTAACATGTGAATGGCATGCCATTTCCCTTGCCACATAGGAATGGCATGGCCGAATGAATTGTTTGGTTTGTGTTCACATTTTGTTTATATTTAATTTTCTGTGGTATATGTTTTTTTTTTTGGAGTGCGGTCCTCTTAGAGGGCTGGGTATAGTGACACATTTTGTGCTCCACTCCGTCGTGTCACCCAACTTGCGCCGTCAATCGAGCCGCCACTATACCCAAGGTGAGTTGCGCGAGTTCCGACGTGAGTAAACTCACGTATGCTAGTTTGTGGGAGGAGTGCATTAAAAAATGTCGTCGAATATGGCATTTTTTCAAAAAAATATATATTATAATAATTCAAATTATACTTTTAAACACTAAAAATAATACTCATTCTAACTAATTTTCACACAACTTTCTCTTTTAAAAAAACATGCTCTCCACCAAAATGTTTTGTGATGATTCTTTTTTCAATTCTTTTTCCGATGAAGATGATTTGAATGACATTTTGTTGATTATGCAAGTTGTTCAGTACATGATCGTGAGACTACTGAAGAATGTTTGTTGGCCGACTAATCCAAAATATCTGGAGTAATATTTTAGACGTCGATATCGTATGAGCCGTAAACTATTTTAGAAATAGTCAAAAGTATTGACACTTGTACTTCTGATCCTCTTTCCGAGCATTTGTCGCATGAGTCTTTGTGATATTATGAAATGCACGTCCACCATACGCCAATTGACATACGTCACATCTCCTGATGCATTTGATGAATATATGAATATTTGTATGTTCATTATTGATTTGTATATGCCTGAGTTTTTAAGAAAACCCGACTTAAATGACATTCAAAATATATATGCAACGCATAACAGGGTTCAAGGGTTTCCGGGAATGCCAGGAAGTATTGACTATATGCACTGAGAATGGGTTAACTGCTCGAAAGCATGGCACGGACAATTTGGTAGAGGTGACAAAAAAATATCCAATTATAATGCTTGAAGTTGTGGCATCGTACGATTTTTGGATTTGGTATGCAATTTTTGAGGTAGCGGATGCGAATAATAATCTTACCGTCTTATATAATTCTCCATTATTTGACAACTTTCTCGATGACATAGCCCTGGTTGCTCCGTTTGAAGTAAATGGAGTTACATTTCAAAATGGGTACTACCTAGTTGACGGGAATAACCCACGATGGGCAAGTTTTGTCAAATCATTTTCAGTTGCACAAAGACGAGAAAAATGCCTTATTAAAACAACGACAAGAAAGTGCGCGAAAGGATGTTGAAAGAGCTTTTGGTGCTCTCCAAAGACGTTGGGGAATTATACAACAACCAGCGCGAGCTTACACTGTCAACACCTTACGAAGAATCATGTACAAGTGCATCATATTGCATAACATGATTTTAAAGTATCAAAAGTTTGCGATAAATGAATTCAACGAGTTGTATGTTTGTCCGCGAGGAAATATACTACGTACTTGGGTCTAGAGATGCGAAGTGCAACGGAAGAAAGCCAAAAAAACTATGTAATAAACAAACACACTCAAGTCTACAACGAAATCTTATTGGACATATTTGGCAACGACATCAACAACATCAACATGGAAATTAGTTTATTCATAATTTCATGGTTTTTTTTTTTTTTTTTTTTTTTTTTTTTTTTTTTTTTTTTTTAAAAAATTTATGTTTCTTTTATGTTGTGTAATTTGTATTTTTATTTGATGAATTAATGAGATTTAGGTTGTTTGAAAAAAAAAAAAAAAAAAAAAAAAAAAAAAAAAAAAAAAAAAAAAAAAAGATGGGTAGGACCCTTTTGGCATGTTACGAGGGATGCAGTATTTTAATGTGTGAGTGAGTTGAGTGAGTTGTTGTCTTGCTGATATGACACTGAGGTGGCAAACTGACACGTGTGAGTTGGTGTCACGGTACCTAGTGCTCTTACTACGAGCATTTGGTCTATGTTTGGTTTTGGAGAGAGAAAACTGAGTTGGCGCTGATGTAGCGAGGTTATTTATGGTCTTGGTATGGTCTTATTACTATCATTATTACTATTGAAATTTGTTACATGTGTTTCCAAAAATAGAGACTACTCACGTATAGCGGCAATAATGTATAATCTTCGATAAAATTTGTTTCTGACAAGTTTATGTGTGAGTGTTCATTTATTAACTTTTGTGTATTTGTGCGTGTAACTTACAGGTAACAGTTATTTGTATGTGCTTCTTTTTATGTTTAATTGTAAAAGAAAACTACTATGAGTATAGTCAACCAGATTATCCGTACGTGGTTATGGTTTGGTTTGGCAGTGATTCAGCGAAAGTTTAGTGGTAATAGTTTAAGTGCGGATAAAGGTGTGCTT
This sequence comes from Artemisia annua, assembly GCA_014162995.1. Taxonomy (NCBI): domain Eukaryota; kingdom Viridiplantae; phylum Streptophyta; class Magnoliopsida; order Asterales; family Asteraceae; genus Artemisia; species Artemisia annua. The sequence goes on along the minus strand of LBNU01011600.1, from coordinate 61,058 downwards.
ATTATGTGTGTGTAATTCAGTTTTGCATCTTCGTATATTTGAATTGATAAATTATATTATTTATATATTTTTAGTAAGCAAATCATTAATTTTTTGCTCAGTAAAGGTAGTGTTTTGAATCACTATTACATATTTCACTTGTAGGCCTCTAGCTTGAGATGATTTTAAGAAGATATCAACAATCATTTTATGAATAGTGTTTTTTTCAATGCATTGACTCTAGTCTCTAATCGGGTACATTTACGCTTTTTACAATTACCATATCTCATGCCATATGGGTTTATGATAATAGTCTAATACTTGCGCGAAAGAGTATCAACAAATAGTTTATTGCATTTTGGGTTTTATTTATCACATAACAATTCCCATGATTTTGGTTAGGGACGAAACTTAATAATGTTCGGAGGGGTTGTGACCCTTTAGCTACAAGTACATTTTTAACTCTTACACTTGTAGGGGTGGCTATTATTAGTACAAATGTTTAATGAAAATGTAAATTGCCCCCCACCCCTCCCTTAAAACAAATACGTTATAATTTGGCCTTTTTAATAAAACTTATCAAGTTCCGTCTCTTATTATGGTGTATGAGAAGTGGAAAAGTGGTGGAGTAAGTGTGGAGAAAGTTGGTGACTTTGTGAGTAATTAAATCGACGGTAGCGATGATTTAGTGGTAACCGAACAAAATGGAGATAGAATGGCGAAGGAATAATGGTGAGTTGCGATGGCATTGTGTTAAAGCACATTAGTAAGGACAAAGGCATGTAAGAGTTCAAGCAAATCAGCTGCGATAACTACAATTCCATCTTAACGATAAATTGTTTGAATTTGTGTACCTAATAAAGTGACAAAGAAATACGAAAAAATAAACTTGTATAAAGACACCAAATATGTATCAAATATGTTGGTGGGCTTATTATAGAATTACAAACGAGTCAAGTTGAGATCAGTTTAAGTTCCTTTTTTTAACAAATATTTATATTAAAGAAAAAACTAGCACAAACTAGAATAAACAAATACTAAACCATCACAAATAACCGCGTAACTATCGAAAAAAAAAAAAAAAAAAAAAAAAAAAAAAAAAAAAAAAAAAAAAAAAAAAAAAAAAAAAAAAAAAAAAAAAAAAAAAAAAAAAAAAAAAACAACAAAAAACTTAGGCTATGTTTGGCGCAAAACTTTTTGAAACTTTTTTGGGCGATGAGCGGTGAACAATGAGTTTTTTTGATTTTTAGTGTTCGTTTGGCATGAGAACTGTGAGCTTTGCTATTTTTTAGGAAAGCTCATTTTTCCAATGCTTCTTTATGAAGCGGTGAGCAGTGAGCTGTGGCTACTACTCACAGCTACTTTTGCCAAACATAGCATAAAACTCTACCACCTTACGCGAACTAAATAAAGCAATGCCTATGCATAATATATCGGACAATACAAACCAAATAGCACCTATAATATAAACAAACCAACCACCCACAACTATATAAGAACAAATGACAACGTCATTTTATGAAACAACCTGACTCGATGCTACAACTAAATCTATGTTAAGCTCAAACTTAACTTGATAGCTTGATGAGCTTTTTGATGTAGGCTGAAATGAGAATAAAAAAACTTGAACATTTTTTTTATCTATAACGGCAATTTTAACTATCTCACAATATTTATACCACAAATCTATTTCATATGTCCTAAGCAAGACTTGAACTCACAACCATTTGGTTCGAGAGCTTCTCACATAACATGAGTTATCATTGGGCATGAGGGTAACTTATTACAAAACTTATTATAACAAAACTTTATTATACTTATAGTGCCATTTTGTACTACTTTTTTATAACAAGTTGGACCTAATTGTATAAAAAAATTAAAATAATAAGGTGATGATGCCATTTATAGGTTGTTGCATTCTAACTAATTCCAAAGGGTTAAGATTATTCATATTGAGTAGCAAAATTGGTAAACGTATCTTTAAGAGTGCTTGGTATTGTAACCAAACAACGCGCAATTCATCCCTTTGATGTCCAACAACGACGTCGTTCATGTATCAAGACACCTGCCATTCGTCCGGCATAGGGCATTTAGCCACTCGAACAACTACACCATTTGTCCCTTTTTTTATATATTCAAGTTTCAAAATTGCAATGGATACAAATGACTAAAAAATTAAAAAACCCCGACTTTTCACTTATAAATACTCACTTTTTAACTAAACATTTTTCACACATTCAACCCAAATCATAATTTAACAAAACTTTCACGTACACTTTCATTTAACTTTCAAAAATGTCACAGCAAAACACTAACAATGGCCACTTAACAACATATTTAATTCGCCTACCGAGTCCGCTAATTCAAGATCTCCATCACCCGCTACACCATCATTCACCCGTTCTTTTCCAATCCAACAAACGCAAAATCCGATGCCTTCATACCCTCAATATCCAAGCCAAAACCTAATGCCGAGTTTTGCACCATATTCGCAAAACCCACAAAACCCGATTCCATATTATAAACAAGCCTCTTCCGTACTATAAATGAACCAAGATCACTATAACCAAATGGATTTTTTTCACAACAACAAATAATACTTCAACAAAATGAATCTCGGTAATTCTTCACAACCAACACAAATGAACAAGAGCTTTATACGACTCACCACCAAACTCACCACCACTATCACCATCACAAGCATCANAAAAAAAGTTGAAGGATGACCGGTGAAAACAGACGCGAACCACAGGGACCAATAATGTATGTTTTTCTAAGTATTAACCTACAAACCGGTCAAACATGTAAAAAATCAGTTAACATTGCGTATATTGTGCAAAATTTGAAAGTTTCTTAGCGATACAAGTAATATCTTTAGTAGGTTACGTATTTCGGTACTTTTAAGAAAGTATGTTGCGTATCTACAAACTTAGTCCAAAAATAAACTTGTATAAAGACACCAAATATGTTGATGGGCTTATTATAGAATTAAAAAAGAGTCGAGTTGAGATCAATTTAAGTTTCTTTTTTTTTAACAAATATTTATATTAAAGACAAAACTAGCACAAACTAGAATAAACAAATACTAAACCATCACAAATAAGCGCTTAACTATCGTAAAAGAAAATTTAAAAAAATCAACATAAAAACACTACCACCTTACACGAACAAAATAAAGCAATGTCACTTATGCATAATATATCGGACAATACAAACCAAAGAGCACCTATAATATAAACACACCAACCACCCATAACTATATAAGAACAAATGACAACGTCATTTTATGAAACAACCTGACTCGATGCTACAACTAAATCTATGTTAAGCTTAAACTTGACTTGATAGCTTGATGAGCTTTTTGATGTAGGCTGAACTGAGAATAAAAAAACTTGATCTTTTTTTTAGAACAACAATTTTAACTATCTCACAATATTTATACCACAAACCTACCTCATATGTCACAACCAACACAAATGAACACGAGCTTTATACGACTCACCACCACTATCACCATCACAAGCATCACAAACCAAGTATTCTTCGGTCGAAAAAGGAAAGGGATGAAAGCCGAGACCAAAGAAAATCAACGTCATCCATACCCGTTGGACACAAGAGGAGGAAAAACTTTTGGCCGAAACATACATACAAATATCCAAGGACCCAAGAATCGGTATTGACTGAAATTCAAAGTCGTTTTGGATACAAGTTTATAATGAGTTCAACCATCTTTCAACCACCGAACGTACTGAGGATATGATCACGAGAAAGTGGAAAGCGTTGACAAAGGATTGCAACAGTTCACCGGAATTGTCGACGAAAATGAACGGATGAGTGGTGAAAACGATTCGAAGTGGTTATCTCGTTGTTACAAAATATTCAAAGAAATGTGGGGGCTCGCGTTTTGTCCACTATGAAGCATGGGATATCTTGAAATATCACCACAAATGGCGTGGTGCCAAAGTCGTTCAACCCAGAAAACGGATTCGTACACCCGAGGACGTTTAAGAACCGAACGAGCTATTTCGAGACGATACAATCCCACGTCCTCCCGGCAAGCCAAGGCATTCCAAGAGTCAAAAATCAAACTCTTCACGTTCGGTGGGTTCTTCATTTTGTAGAGAAACTTTCAAAGAAATGGTCCAAGAGGAGTTGCGACAAAAATGATGATGCTTATTTTTAGATCATGTTTTAAATTTATAAATGTTCGTCTACAAAAGATCTACTTATGCACTAAAGGGCAGAGAACCTGGTCATGTGTAGTGTAGTATTCGGTAAAGCCAAGGTCGTCCCAAGAGCTAAAGGTCGGTTTCTAATCCAAGTTTTAATTGTCACGAGATTGATTTTGTTTAATTAACTAATTACAAAAAATAAATTAAAGAAATGAAAATGTGTTGGATTAATCAAGGGAGAAAGATTTGCTAACCTAGTTACTACATTATTCATGCAATGATCTCATTCAAAATGTCTAAATCTCATTTTATATGGTGGTTCTAATATCATTAGGTCCGGATTTTAGTCAACACCTAACCTATAATTTCTATGATCTCAATTCCATTGTTCGCGCAATCGGGTATCTAGTTCATAGTCATTAAACCCTCAACTATCTTAAAAACCTATCTAATGTCGATAATCCCACTTGTCCACATTCAAACCCACATTATATGTGTACCAATAAGGGTTTACCCGCGCTTCTTAAGTACCTAATCAAGTGTAGGCGGTAATCAAAACAACTCCTACAATCAAGATAAATGTCATCCTATCTCAAGTAACCTACTAGAGTAGTGTTCAATTGTTCACATCTATTAACTAGCTAATAGGCTATACACAAGCCTTAATACTACCAAAATACGAAGATCCATCAATAGGCACATAAGATATCCATATAAAACGATAAATAGACAAAGAATTAAAATCAAAGCATAACTAATTTCATATATAGGCTAGATATAAGATCATTTGAGGACCAAACTTTTTTTTACATACTAAGGGACTAATCTCCACCATCCATCTTCCCTCCATCGTTATTTGATCTAATGGATGAGATTAATCCCAACAATTTAAAAAACCCACTTTCATCCTTTTTTTCAAATATTAATATCTTTCAGACCGTTAATCGTTAAGTAAAAAAAATATACCGTTACGACGAGCATTTAATTATCTTTCTATAGATAGGCACTTTTGATATATTTTCGACAAATTTTTTTTCGCTTTTTTCACATTTTTTTTCGTGGCCGAAAAAATCACATATGATATTACATATCAATGTGATATTACATATCACATGTGATATTACACTAATATCACATGTGATATCACATATCACACGTGATATTACATTAATATCACATGTGATATGATATATCACATATGATTTTTTCGACCACGAAAAAAAAGTGAAAAAAATGATTTTTTTTTTTTGTCGAAAGTATATCAAAGTGCCCGTCTATATAAAGATAATTAAATGCTCGTCGCGATGGTATAATTATTTTCGCTTAACGATTAACGGTTTAATAGATATTTAAATTATAAAAAATGGGTAAAATATTAAATGCTTTTAATCTCAACCATTGATTTCTTTTTAGATGTATGGTTGGGATGAGTCCCTTGGTATGTGAGTAATGTTTGGTTTTTTAAATAACTCGACTCATATAGGCTAACACATAAATTGTTTAGCCTCTCATATTGTAAAGTACATAAAAAATAATGAAAGTAATCATGGATAAATTAAACAGTGAATTCGACACAAATACTTGATGAATTGCTAAAGCTATGAATGAATTAAAGTGAATTATCCCTTAGAAAGTGGTTTAGAATTGCTAAAAGTTGATTTTGAGTGGAACCCTAAACGTCCTTGAGTTGTTGTGTGAAGCGAAGATGTGTAAAATGCATATTAGGGCTTGTTTATATAGGCTCGAGATAACTACGGCGTAACCTTAAGTAAAGAGTTACGCCATAATCTCCTTCATACACGTTCCTTATCCAGTTGTAGAATAGTTACGGCGTAACCATGGAGAATGGGTTACGCCTTATTCGTCTCGTTAAATTTTGGCTCTATAGTTGCGTCGTAAACTTGGTGATGTGGTTACAACGATGTAACTCTTATTTTAGCAACATTCCAAGTCTTTAATGAAGCTTTAAGACGTAGCTTGGTCGCTTTGATTACAACGTAACTATGTGGTGAGTTGACTTGGTCTTGATCCCTAGAAATAAGGACTACGGTGTAAGTTGATCGATCCAACTACGCTGTAGTTTTTCCATGATTCCAACAAGTTGTGTATATTTCTTCACGTTTCTTTTTCAATTTTGCATCTTTTCGTTCCTTTGCTCAAATATCACCTAAAACGAAATATGAATCATTTAGAGTACATATTCATATGAAAACATTATAATCATCATAAGCATTTACAAGGAAAATTGATATTAAAATATTCAAGTTATTTGATGTTATCAAACGGGTAAAAGAACTTGATTATATCGAAACTCAAAAGAAATTCGAAGAATCTTGAAGTTTACTTATTTTAGCACCGAGGGGATGAAGCCGGAAGATGCGGCTAATATCCAAAGAATCAAAGACGATATCCGAGCACGACATTTGGCACGGGCTTTGGCTCAAATTAGTATTTGCCGTATCGTAGTTTTTATTATTCGCCGTATCGTAGTTTTTAATATTTGTCGTGTTCTATCGTATTTTTAATATTTGTTGTATCGTACTTTTTGTTTTTATATATTTTCAGTATCGTAGTTTTATGTATTTCTCGTATCAGTATCATATTTGTAATCATATCGTATTTTTAATATATCGTATTTGAGTTTTAATTTAAATTGTGTTTGTATAAAATAACAAAGTGAAATAAATTAATAAACGTGTTTGCACAAATAACATGTTATTGAGGTTTTTTGTTTTTTTGTTTTTTTTTTTGTTTTTTTTTGTTTTTTTTCTTTCTTCTTCTTCTTTTTTCTGGGAGGGGGTTTTAGTTGTGTTATTAGTATGCTGATGAGTTGGCGCTGAGGTGGCGGACGACTATCACGTTATTCGCCCCTCCGACACTTAACTTTCTAAGGGTTATGTTTAAAGTATTGAGACATGCGTTAATTGTGTATACTTTTAAGAGCATTCGCAGCGGTAACGCCGATCCGGCGTTAAAGCCTACGTGGCACCTCTTTAACGCACGTTAAAAGGCGTTAGCCGTTGCATTCGTTTGCGTTAAGGCCGCGTTAACGCGGCTCGTTAAGCCACTAACGCCGCGTTATTTTTTTTTCTTTTCTTTTTACTTTTCTTCCGATTTAATTGATTATTGGTGGGTTTTTGTTTGATTGCATACGTTTGCAATAAATGACTATATCTTGTGTTCAATTGTTTAACTTTCAAACCTATGAATATCACTCAACTTTATGTTGACTTTTAGCATGTTTATCTCAGGAATTAAGCAAGAAGGACAATGAAGGCACGGAGTGGGCATATGGACTTAAACAAATACTTTGTTTTATAATAAATAAATGTGTTGTTGAAATGTGAACATCTTAATAAATGGTATTTTGAAATAAAGTAAACTTTTAAACATTATTTTGTGTTGTTTCTGTGATTGTGAAAAGATCCTCGAAGTAACACCCAAAAGTCTTCCGCTGTTATATTAAAGTCTTCCGCTGTAAATTATAAAAGTCTTCCGCTGTCATGGTTAAATTTTGGGGGTGTTACAACAAGAATTAGAGAAACAAAAATTTGTAAACGAAATTATGAACCATAGAAGTTTATAGAAAGATAAAATCAGTGAAGTAGATATAACAATTCAAGAACGTGATCGGGGGACGTGTTTGACATGTTTCCCTTAAAACATATTCGTTGTCTATTCCCCGTCTGTTCCAGGGTACCACAATCGGAACCGTGAGTTGTACTGCTGAATGTGAACTCGGTGCCTGAAATTCTTGTTGGACCGAAACCCGATTCATTAATATAAACGAAACTTAACTTTAGTGTGGTTTGGAACTGATATTTTGATTGTGTGTGGCGTGATCTTCTTAGTCCCTTTTAGAACAACAAGAAGATTGGTGTTTATACTACAAACTAGTAACATATGGTGTAAAAAGTTCAAAAAAAAGTAACATATGGTGTAATGGCACACATTAAATCCGTTTAATGACCTTAAACACCCAATAATCAAATAATTAACTAGTTAATTGTTCTAATGACCATTAACCAAGTAATCAATTTGGTGTTACAAGTTTGACTCATGCAAATTAAAATCATAACTTGTGCGTTGTTCCAATAGCCTCACTTTGACAATAGATATCTCATTCACAATATACTTGGTGAAAATCTAATTTTTTTTCAACAAACTTTTCCAACAAATAGTAACTCGATGATCTAACATACAATTGGCTAGGTAAATGCATGATCAACTTGAACGACAACCAACCATTATTCAAATGGCTGTGAAGTACCGTTGTGGCAATCTTTATTTGCGTTATTTGGTTGAGAGGATTTGGGTTTAATTGGTTTCTAGGATCATCAAAGGTGGATTAGGTTGAGTTGGGTTGGCAATCTATGTTTGCATATATTGTTTGATTATAAACACTTGTGGTTTCAAATGAAGTTAAGGAGATGGAGTTTGTTGAGAGTTGATAAATTGACAAGAAAGGTTGGCAGGCACAAATGGCTCAGCTCTAATCAATCTCAAAATTAAAGGCACCATACCATGGAGTTGTTATTATGCAAAGGAAGTGAAAAATGAACATCCCTTGAATGTTATGTTTTATGTGCTTATATCATAAATCCTTCTTTTACATCTTGGTATATATTTTCTATATATTGCGCTAATAGCCCACTTGTCAACAAATACGTATATATAGCCGTTTAGGGACCAAAAGCTAGCCACAATACGTTGAGATTTATCCCAGAAAAACATCATGCCATACANAAAAAAAATTAAAATAATCAAAAAGCTTACTCTTAATAGCTTCTAATTCATCACCGTGTTCATAAGCAACAATTTCCTCAACATACTTAGCTGAAACATCATCACTAACAGCAATCTCTTCAGAAGCAGAAGACGAATCATTAACAGCGATATCTTCAGAAGTAGTAGAAACAGAACTATGAAGCGAATCCATAAATCTGCATATCAGATGTAAAAAAAACGAATCAGTTAGCTTATAATCCAACTTATAGAAACAGAGAGCTTATAATTCAGCTTATAATTAGGGTTAGGTGATGTACGGAATGAAGAATGAGCTCAATTAATGAAATCAGATGAAAAAATTAGGGTTTATTAATGAAGGGGATGAAGGAAACCGTTAAAGGAGGTGGTTAGATGAGAGAGAAGAAAGAAACACACACGATGTGTGTGTGAAATAAATGAGGAGTTAATTGAGATGTGAATAAAAAATGATATTTATATAGTATAAAAATACCCTTATAGTGTAAATTTTAAGTCTAATCTCAGCCACTAGATCAAAATGAATGGAAGGTGGGGATTGATCCCTTCGTATGTAAACAATGTTTAGTTCTCAAATGATCTTTGTTCATTTTATATAAACATTCACATTTAATAACCTTATAATTACTTATTAACAAACTAATAATATTTTACAAATTACAAAACTAATATAAATAAAATAATTGCATGATTTCTCGGGAAAATATGCATTGCGGACATGTCAGATCACATACCACGGAGACGCACTGCATGCACCTCGGGTCTCAATTTTGTAATTTCTAATGCCGAAAGAGTTTTAGTTGAGGTTGTTATTCGGGCCAATCCAGCCCATATAAAAGTTATTCGTGTCAGGTTAATAGGATTTTGAAAGAGATGAAAGTCACTGAATCCGACCCAATAAAGTTCCCCTTATTCAGATTCGGGTAAGTCGGCTTTGAGTTAAATATCAAATTATCAACATTATAGTTTCTCTTGCCCATTTACAATAAACCACACACCTTTGTTTTATCTAATTTCTCAAATCCTTTCAAATGAATTAAACACGATATAAGACTAACAAATTTAACGAAACATAAAATAAAATCAGTAGTGTAGCCTAATATTAATATTTGACTGCTTATAACACGCTACTAACAAGTTTAATGAAAAGGTGATATAAATCAATAATTTAACCTAAAAATCGGGTCTGATTGCGTTAAACACGCTGTATAGCAAAAAAAAAAAAAAAAGTAAATTTGATTAGTATTTTCACCTAACACTCAAATCTGATTACATATAACACGATTAATAACAAGTTTAATGAAAATGTGAATTGGATCACAAATTTAACCTAAAAAATTGATATGATTGCGTTAAACTTGATTTATCGCAAAATATTTAATTAAACGGTGAATTTAATCATTATTTTAACCTAGTACTCAAATTTGACTACGTATAACATGATTAGTGACAATCAAATGCAAAAAGGTAAATTAAATCGGTAATTTAACCTAAAAATTGGATCGATTTCGTAACAAACACGTTTTATAACAACAAAGTTAATGAAATGTAAATTAGATATGTGATTTTAAACTACGTATTTATAACATATAATTAATATTATTTATCATTAAGAAACAAGAATATTAACTTAATTATTTTAGAGATGTAATTCAAAATATCAAAATAGCTACGTTCAGAGGAAAAGGGAAAAAAAATACTGAAAATATTATGGCAAAGACGTGAATGTGAAAAAAAAAACCCGATATATACCTGGTCATCCGAAAAAATTGATATCCAAATATGGAAAAGAGTACCCTGGAATTCCATTATCAGATCAACATGGTCATGCAGCTCATCAACTCGATAAATTAGAGCCTGAATTCGTGCCTCCTCCCAAGTATCAACAAGCCTTAACATACCGATCTCATCTTGACAAGCAACTGAACCCTGCACTTGGTGCAACTCCTATATGTACGCAATATGCTCTTGCATCTATTGCCTTGCCTACGCACAATAAGCCCTTAATCGACTCTAGTAATAGAAATAGAGAATCCATATCAAAGAAAGGTCTAACTGTTGGAATAGTAGTATCCATTGCTATTTGATCTATTGTGGTTAGTAAGATTGGTAAATTAGGTGAAGGTAAGGAAAGAGAGGGATTCGAACCCTCGGTAAGCAAAAGCCTACATAGCAGTTCCAATGCTACGCCTTCAACCACTCGGCCATCTCTCCTACATAATGATTATGACCCAAAATAGAATGAATCATTCATATTATTATTTGGTAGGTACAACCAATAAATTCTAACTAGAAAGCAATAAAAATTTTCTATCATAGTAAAAGCAGGATCTTTCCTGGGGGATAAAGAGAAATTTTTTCTTACAAAAACTGTTAAAAAAAATTCTATTCATGTTTGCAAAAAAAAAAAAAAAAATAATATTATTTTCTTTTTTCTGATTATCTATTTGACCGTATTAAATAAATTCTAATGAATTGAGGGGTCTCTATTTTGTAGACTATGGTTAATATATATCTTTAGATCCCTCTGAAAGATAGCGTGCCTTAAGCTTCTCAAAATAAACAAACATGTGTCGTGCTCGACTCCTTGAATTGAGATCGGCAGCAAGTCTTTCTGAAATTTGAAAACGAGAAGCCATTGATAAATTCTAGGTTAAGAGACAAAGAAGTAATGTTGTAAATGAGATGAGATGAAACAACCCTTTTAGTAAGATATGAATAATTAGGGTAAAGAATGATTACTCCGGTAGTAGGAAAATGGTAGCTAGCAATCATAACACAAAACCGTCGTTTGGAATACACAACCATAAGTGACATGCAGAAATAATAATAAAAAATAAACAAGGCTTATATGGAACCAATAAAGGGAATATAAAGTACAAAATAATAATTATAATAACAACAGTGTGCGTGATGTTCTTGTTGATATATGTTCTCGGTCCGGTATTTCAGCGCGTAAGGAGGTGGATATTGGGCTATATGGGAATATGGACAGATCTTTACGCCCTGCTGATATTTCACTTTACTCTTGGGATGGTGGGCGTGATGTATGTGTTGATCTTACGGGATCGTCACCTTTGACGCAATCTGGTATGATTGATTTTATGCCAGGTCGTGCGATTACTGAAGCCGCACAACGTAAACGGGCCAAGTACGAGGCTAAATGCGTGAATATTGGTTATGGGTTCCTCCCCTTTTCATTCTCCTCCCTTGGTGAGCTTGAGAAAGATGCAGTAACCCTACTAAAACGCATTAGACGGTTCTCTATGACTCAAGATGTTGGAGCACGGTCTGCGGTTCATATTTTTAATAGGATTAGTTTTGCTATTGTCAGAGGTGTGGGGGCCCAGTTGGTTTCTCGGCTCCCCACTAATTTTTTGTAAAATTCCTATTAATTTTTAAAAAGTGTTGATTTATAATAATAATAATAATAAATAATAATAATAATAATAATATAATAATAATAAAGTATAATATTTTCATTTTGTTAAAAAAAGAAAGATAATAAAATTAATAATTAATAATAATATATAATAATAATAATAATATATAATAATAATAATATAATAAATAATATAATATAATGAGAAAAAAAATTAGACCTACTTTCTCTTTAAAAAAAACTAGCACGGTACCCCGCTGCGAAGTGGCGGCGGGTACCTGTGAAATATTTTTGTGGCGAGCAAATATTGGTTCGAATTAACTTTTTTTTATTTTTTATTAAAATTACCATACAAGAATATAATTTAAATAAATAAATTTAAGCAATAATATGTATGTATCATTTTTTTAGCATTTTTCTAGTAAGATTAAGCTATAGATATGTTATACAATAAAGGGTTTTTGATCAAATAGGTTACCCAACTCTGTTCGTGTTTTTGCACCTAAGTTTACCAGATCTATTTTCTTTTGCAATGGGTTACCAAACTATACGGGTTTTGACATTTAGTTCTCAACCCAGAAAAATGTTCATTCTGATTACCTCAAATGAACTTGTAACCGGGAGATGGAGGTAACACTTTGTCCACCGTCAGTTTTTTTTGTGGGCCCCAATTGTCCAAACTGTATTTCCACTTACCATTTTTATAAATATATTACCTCACAAACAATCACACCCCAAATATTTACCCCCTTTTCAATTAGGGTTTATCCACCAAAATCCACCCAATCGTAATAATTCGAAAATCAATGGCCAATCTTTGTTGGTGTGGACAATTAGCAAACTTGCAGAACTCATGGATATGAACAACCAGGCGCAGGTTCCTTGGTTGCCCCATACTACTTTGGATCAACTACAACTAATTGCAATTATTTAATGTGGGGGATGTTGAAATTGCCAATTCATTGTATCAAGAAGAATGTATCAGCTTCATGTCAACTGAGGGATGCGTCAAAATGTTGAGTGAATGCCAATGCTGAGTTGGGTTCAAAGTCAGGTACAAAGCTCGGATTGCATTTCTTCAACTAAGATGATGAATGCTTTTGCTGGTAGCTATGTTCCTAATTTGGCTTATGTGTAGGTTTTCTATAGGATATGTAGTTTATGTAAGGTTTAATGTATGCTTTTGTTCATACAAGGTAATGGTGTAATGTGAAGTGGCATGTAGTCTTTTGTGCATAGAATGTAATGCACCAATTGTAATGGTATTTTGTATCAAGTGAAATATGGTTTTTGTTCTATAGGATTTTGGGGTACCACTGTGTGCATTAGATGAATCTAACAAGAATAAAGACCAAAGCAAAAGGTTAAACAAAAGAATGATCAGTGACACAATGTTCCAGTGTTGCCACTTTGGATAAAGAACAAAAGCAAAAAGGTAAAGCAAAAGGTAAACAAAATACTAATAATATGGTAAGTTGCCATTGAATACCATCATGTTCAGTGGTGTAACAAAAATGAGTCAATGACACAAATGGTAAGTTACCATGAAACCAAACAGTTTAGTTTAATTGCCCACAAAAGCCATGTGATATCCAATAATAGGGGCAAATTCAGTTAGTGAATACATACATTTAAACTAAGATAATTGAGTCATAAGCTAATAACAAGCATTCGCATCATCTGGTGTCAATCTGGGACCGGGGTGGTGGCCTATTGAATACAATTTGCTTGATTCTTTCAGACTCCCTCCTCATGAAAGGTACAAATGGCCTCCTTCTCCTGATGCCTGGTGCATGAGCTGGTGCAATTGTTGGTGCTGGAACATCTGGTTGTGCAGGCACAACTGGTGTTGCATGAGTTGAACTTTCTTCATCAATTGGTTCTTGTGATGCCATTGGTTGTGAATTAGAAAGTGGGATTTCATCAGCATCAGTCTGCATACAGTCATAAAATTATAAAAATGTACTGACACAGTCATGTATATGTATAAAAACAAATAATTTGAATGGAAAAATGTATAGTTCACTTACCCCTAACTCTGGTAAGCCACCTGTTGCAGACATTTGAACACCTCCTCTAGTATTGGCTCCCACACTACTCTTACCACCACCTCTAGTCTTGACACCCCCCCTAACAGACTGACCACTTGTAGAACCATTTTTACCCCCCCCTAACAGAACCACTTGCAGACCCATTTTTACCCCCCCTAACAGAACCACTTGCAGACCCATTTTTACCCCCTAATAGAACCACTTGCAGACCCATTTTTACCCCCCCTAACAGAACCACTTGCAGACCCCTTTTTACCACCCCTAACAGCCTTACCACCACAACTTGCTTCCCCAACACTTTCACCTTCCTTCCTTTTTGGACAACCCCTAATATTATGTCCTTCTTCTTTACATAAACTACAATGCATCATTACTCCTTTTCTTCCCACCCTAGTTCTATTCCCATCATCTTTCTCACCTGCATCCTTCTTCCTCTTATGGGGTGGTCTTCCAGGCATCTTTTTAACTATGGGTGGCAATGGTTTTTGATAATTTGTGGATGGCCATTGATCCATGCCATTCATTCCTAGTAAGTAAGGAGTGTATGCAGTCACAAACCTAGCCTTACTATACCATTCTGAAATATAATCTTCTGGATTCTTACGAAGGAAATATATGGCTGCACACCCATGCTGACATGGTATACCAGATAATTGCCAAGACCTACAACTACAAGTGCACAACCTCTCATCCACTGTAAATCCCTCATAACCATTCACTACTTCAAACTTACTATCACCACTTGGTATGACTTTCCAATTCCTA
>LBNU01011600.1:12525-37188 GCA_014162995.1 Artemisia annua | reverse complement strand
ATAGTTTGGTTTCATTAGATCTAAGCAAACACAAGAAGAATTTAGCTACACATGTTAATTAAAAGACAAGCAAAAGATATAATCAACCAACACATAGACATATTGATTGAATTGAAGTGAAGACTTATCTTTAATTAAGCATGAGGGTTCCAAGGGTTGTAAACCCTAAAAAGTACAGGAAATTCGACTCTAGGGTTTGCCCTAAAAGTTATCCACAAAGTTCCACACTAATGAATGAAAATTAAAAAACTATATATAGATTTTACACACTGACGGCGTCAGGTTATAAGGGTTGACGCCGTCAGCTCGCCGCCAATAAGTTTCTCGGATGGCCTAGATCCACTTCTGACGCCGTCACCTTATAAACTCTTCTGGGCCGTCACTCTTTAACTTTACTCCTGACGGCCTACAATTCCTAACACCTGACGGCGTCAGGTGTTAATTCCTCTGGCCCGTCATTTGAAAATTGAATTCCACTCTTTTGTCAAGACTTTCTGACGGCGTCACCTTGTGACTTCTGAAGCCGTCAGGTTATATATCACCATCTTTTGAGACTTTGTCATTTTCTTCACTTTTATGCTCCAAAAACGTCCGAATATGCATGTTTTCCAGAATTCCTCTCAAAAGTACCTAAAATGACAAAAGGAACGATTTAGGGCAGTATTTGATCACATTTATACGAATTAGGGCTTAAATGACCCCCTAAAAGCGTAACACTTTTCGTCTCATCAAATACCCTTACACTTGAGATTTGCTTGTCCTCAAGCAAATGAGCTTTTATTCCAATCAAAATATGAGTTAGGGGTCATTTAACACGAATATAAAAGTAATTACAACAAATAGTCATTCGACCCTAATCATAATAAGCACGGAAATCATACACTAGCACCTCACAAATAGTGTTTGGATTCTCACATCTCTCAAATGTCATAAAGTATATATCTCATAAATGGAAACGGAAAATAACACTCACTACCTGTCATAGCAAATAGATTACCATAGGCTTGGGAGAGGATCAATTACTCCTCCACTAGGCGTAAGCACCTAAGATAAACTATCAAAGAGGTCTTTATAAAGGGTTGTAAAGTAAGGTGTAGGGATATGATAACACGGTTTGGTTGGAATAAGGGGTATTTAGTGGTGGCAAGTAAATTATCATGATCAAATTAAGTCAAGACTCAACTCAATCTTAGTCTAAAAATGAAATAACAAAAACTAAAAAGAACATAAAAGGAAACGGGATGGTAGTCCGTATGTTTTTCTTCTTTCTTTTTCATATTTTTTTGTATTTTTCTTGCTGTTTCGATTTTTTTTTTGTTCATACACTCTTGCCCTACCATCCTAAATAATACATCATAGGGGAGTTGCATTCCCCTTACACTTGAATCTTTACATAACTTTACAATCACTATTCTAATGACTCGAATTAAGATAATCAAAAAACTTAGAGTACTTTTAAAATGTTTAGCACGTATGGGGGTAATAATGTTGCTCTTCCCCATTACTCCATTACATTAGTACTTTTACCCATGAGTCCCAATCGTCCCAAAACAATATGTACAAGGATATGACTTAACTTAGCAACCATGTAATTGACCGGATAATTAACTAAGGGTTTAACACAAATATTGTCACAAAAATGCACTAAAGGTGGGTGCATACAAGGTAGGCTAAGGCGATTTGGGTGTACATTTAGTGGGGTGTAAACAAATTCTCACTTTGAGTAAGATGCTCAAAGATCGAAACGAAAGGATAGGCTCGGAAGGGTGTACTAGGGGTATCGTGTACCGAAAATGGATACAACGCAAGGGGTGTGGGAGAATTACTTGACCAATGAAGTCAATGTAATTATAACAAATATACGGGTGTAAAACAATGGGTTAATCCTAATGCCTCTTATCATGTAGTAAATCTTAACTACACGAATGTAGTCTCACTTGTGGATTTGAGATGGTCCTAACGCAAGTTCTAGAATCTAAATACTACCGGTACTCACATCATAGCACCAAAGATGGATGCTTTTCCTACCAATTCTAAGCGTGAACCTCACATATTTGGGGTGGAAAATTTTTTTAGTGGTACGGTTTTGTGCTAGTCATACAATTTCCTATCCATGAGGCGCTCATTAAGATTAAGGTTTCACTCCTAAATGTTGTAAAAAAATTTTAAATTGGCGCTAAAATTGCCCTAACAAATATTTCTCTTGGTTTTATTACAAATTTACTATCAAACAAAGCAAAACATCAAGCGTAGGTATATTCTCAACGGTGCTTTCATTTACCCCCCTTACACTTAAACCGAACATTGTCCCCAATGTTCAAATAAAAGACGTAAAAGTAAATAAGATGAAAGAATGAAATCAAATACTCCCCTGAATCGTTTGTTGTGGATAGTGAGGTAACATGGTTAGATCTTCTTCCAAGAAAGACGAACGTTCAAAGCTTCCCTTCCAAAATAATAAACGTCTTCTTGTCCAAAATAACCTGTTAACCTGAAAAAGATAAAGGCCAACCTCGCGTAAAATCGGCGGTAAAATCTACATAATAAGATATAATGCTTGTGGAATGAATATTTTGCAGAATTCCTGGAGATTATAAGTTAAAGAATTGACAAAACTTTTTAGGTTTCCGGAAAAATACAAAACTTTCAAAAATTGCAGAAAATTATAACCTGACGCCGTCAGGTGTTAACCCTGACGCCGTCAGAAAGTTCTGACAGAATTCTCATGTTAAGCTTCCGGGAAAAATTCTGGAAAAACTAGATCTTACTTCCTGGAATTCCTGCAAAAATTCATTATGACTCGATACAAGCATTTGACTCAAACAAGTACTAATATGTATGCTAATTTCATTGTTATGATTCATGTTCATTCGTTCTATATAAACCGATTTAGATTTCCCTTACACTTAGCTTTTGCAAAATACCTTTATATGTAGTTAAGACGAAGTTAAAAACAAAATAAAGCATTTTCACAATTTAGTTTGAAGCATGAATCAATAACAAGAAATATAACTTACATACGGAAACAAATAAAATCAAATAAACACACAAAAACACACAAAACATGGGTTGCCTCCCAAGAAGCGCTTTTCTTTATTAACGAGTCTTGTAGCTAGACTCAAAGTCACCGTACGTTACGTGACTTCGTCGTTGGTCTCGGTTCCTAAGTCATCCTCTTTTCCGGTTTTGTATTCGGGCCCTAAGTTCAAACAATCCTTATAGAAACCGAAAATCCTTTTCATGACATAGTCTACTCCCCTACGTCTATCCTCATCATTCCTATAGTAAACCGCTTGTTTGAGCTCCTTCTCAACGTTTGACAAGTGTTGGTATTGCTCTATCTTATACGGCATTTGGTAGTTCACCTCATCGGTCTCATCCTTAAATGTGACTATCCCTAAGGAAGGTTCATGAGTCATTCTAGAGACCTCGATAAATGGTTTGCCTAAGACTACTTGGGTCACACTTGCATCGATTATTGGGCGGATATCTTCTACAATCACAAAGTCGGTGACATAGGTAAAGTTTCCTACATAAACCGGTAATCCTTTAACTCTTCCCGTGAAGTTACTAATCCATCCCTTATCGGGAAACACTCTATACCCTAGTTGACTTTTCATTATCAAATTGTATTGAGCTCTAGTCATGATGTTAATGGGTGATCTAGGGTCAATGTACGCTTTCCAAATATGCAAATGCCCGATGTTGCATGGTATGTTGAGATTAGATGGATCGCCCACCTTGAAAATTGGGTTACCTAGGATGTATGGGGTCTCGGAGTCATCGAATAGATTCTTATGATATGCTCGCTCTTCCTTAGTGGGTAACCTATTGAAGTAATCCTCCTCCTCTACTTCTTCTATTTCGCTAACCTTAGCCTTCCTATCATCCTCTAATTCCTTACTCTCATCCTTTGATTCACTATCATTCTCACTCCTATCAATTGGTCTAATGGTCACAACGTTTACGAAGTGGACATGTTTGGATGAAGAGGGGTCCTTGATTTGTGGTTCGCTATTGGTGTTTCTAGCGTCCTTTTGTGGGGGTGATAGCACTTGGTTGTTGAGGGCTTTCAACAAGTTGTCAATTTTATTGGTCATCTCTACTTGTTGTTGATTGAATTCGGATGTGAATTTAGCTATGCGAGCTTCTTGAGATGCCATAAAATTGGACATCAATCCTTCAAAGTTGTTGGTACTACCATAGTTGTTGGAAGGATTGTTGTTGAAGGTACGGTTTGAGGAATTACCGTTGGGTTGAAACCGGTTAGGTGGGTTGGAAGAATTGTTTTGGGGTGCGTTTTGGTTTGACTTCCACCTAAGGTTGGGGTGATTTTTCCATGAGGGGTTGTATGAATCTCCATAAGGGTTTGGCTCGGGTTTGAAAGTGTACCACTTATCTCCCGCTCCGTCGGTACGCGTGGATGCGTAGTCCGCAAAAGCTTGTTCGGGGAGTTCCATGCAATCACGAGTGTCGTGGGGACCACTACATAATTCGCACGAAGAAGTGATTTTGTTCACTTGGCTTGAAGGTTTAGGAGCTTCGTAGGATTTCATGAGAAACTTGACTTGGTCTTCAAGTTCTATGATCCTACGGTCGGAAGTGCTTGAATTATTCGAAGGCAAAGATATTGCCTTGACCGTTTTATTCAAATCACGGGGATCATTCCAACTTTCGTTGTCATATAGAGCAAGATCTTCTAGGAGATCCCATGATTGTTCCGCACTTAGATCACGTAGCTTGCCACCGGCCGCTTGGTCAATGGTTTGCCTCGTGTGGAGATTGATGTGGTCATAGAAGATTTGGACTTGGAGCCAAAGGTCTATGCCATGATGAGGGACTTTTTGGAGTAAGTCCTTGAATCGAGTCCATGCCTCGTAGAGGGTTTCGCCTTGGCGTTGTTGGAACGCCAAGATATCATTCCTTAGCTTGGTAGTTCTCCCCGGTGGGAAAAATTGAGCAAGGAAACGAGTTGTGAGATCGTCCCAAGAGGTGATGGATCCTGCGGGAAGTCGCTCAAGCCATTGACTAGCTTGGTCCCGTATAGAGAATTGGAAGAGACGCAATCGGGTCGTCTCTCGAGTTGCAACATCAAGTTCTATGGAATCTACGATTTTGAGGAAATCCTTGAGATGTTTGTTTGGATCTTCGGAACGAAGTCCATGGAATGCGCATCCGCTTTGCACCAACCGGATGGTGTCGGATCGCAAGGGAGTGCCATTGGCTCCTTGAGTGAGCTCAACGGTGTTTCGATAGCCAAGGTGGCTAGGTCGGGAATACTCTCCTAAGGTGCGGGGTCTAAGAGGTTGGTTTGGTTGTGGTGGGTGGTTTGGTTGAATTAGGTTGTTGGGATCAAGGATGTTACCACCTTCCATGATGGCGGATGGTAAAGATTACGAACAAAAACACAAAGAAAAAGATAGACTAAAGAAAATCCTAGAAAAAGAAAATAAAAATCTCACTAGAAAGGAATCTAGTGAGTAGACCTAAAGAAATATAAATTCTACCTAAACAATAACTATTCCCCGGAAGCGGTGCCAAAAACTTGATGCGTGGTTTTGTGACCTTACAACAGGTTTTACCTCTCGATGGATCTCAAGAGGCTTACAACCCCACCAGGCAGTGTACCTGACCGATGTAGTATAGGATAGTGGTAAGTACGGGGGATTGATCGTTCTCTCACAGGGAATAGTGTTCGTTAGGATAGAAAAACTACTCTAATAGGTCTAAGGGTGGAAGGAAGATTCTTTTTGTATTTTTATATTTTATGGAAAGCAAGTAAAATCTCGGTTTTGGAAGAAGGGCGGAATTAGTTGCTAGTCAACTAACCCAAGTTTACTACTTTTGCAAATTAAAATAAATAAAAATCTAAGCTATTATGGTTGTGAAAACAATATGGAGAAAAGTTGTGTTTACTTAGATTTCATTACTCCCTAACTATCTTTTACCGGTTAATTGATATGTATGTTACTTGTGTGGATGAAGGGTGTATTCCTAATAACTTATGGAGTGGCATACATATCTCTCCAATTCTATGAGCTCTTATCTCGCCTTATGCAATGCACGGCACAACCATAGGGGTTGTAAACAGTGGCTCATGCGTTAAATACTACCTTAGTAGCCTAGTATGCCTTGGCTACATGTTTCCCAAGACGTTCAAGCACGTTAACATAAAGGAGGTTGGCCAGTTTTCTTGAGCCTAACATTGATGGAACAATCATCCCAACAAACAACAACACACACCAATCAACCAATAATTAATAGTTAGGTTTCATTAGATCTAAGCAAACACAAGAAGAATTTAGCTACACAAGTTAATTAAAAGACAAGCAAAAGATAAAATCAACCAACACATAGACATATTGATTGAATTGAAGTGAAGACTTATCTTTAATTAAGCATGAGGGTTCCAAGGGTTGGAAACCCTAAAAAGTACAGGAAATTCGACTCTAGGGTTTGCCCTAAAAGTTCTCCACAAAGTTCCACACTAATGAATGAAAATTAGAAAACTATATATAGATTTTACACTCTGACGGCGTCAGGTTATAAGGGCTGACGCCGTCAGCTCGCCGCCAATAAGTTTCTCGGATGGCCTAGATCCACTTCTGACGCCGTCACCTTATAAACTCTTTTGGGCCGTCGCTCTTTAACTTTACTCCTGACGGCCTACAATTCCTAACACATGACGGTGTCAGGTGTTAATTCCTCTGGCCTGTCATTTGAAAATTGAATTCCACTCTTTTGTCAAGACTTTCTGACGGCGTCACCTTGTGACTTCTGACGCCGTCAGGTTATAAATCACCATCTTTTGAGACTTTGTCGTTTTCATCACTTTTATGCTCCAAAAACGTCCGAATATGCATGTTTTCCAGAATTCCTCTCAAAAGTACCTAAAATGACAAAAGGAACGATTTAGGGCAATATTTGAACACATTTATATGAATTAGGGCTTAAATGACCCCCTAAAAGCGTAACACTTTTCTTCTCATCAATCCACTTCTGACACCGTCACTCTTTGTTTCCTTCTGGGCCGCCACTCTTTAAATGATAACCTGACGGCCTACATCTTCTAACACCTGACGGCGTCAGGTGTTAATTTCCAAAATCTTTCTGGCCCGTCATTTGATAATTGGTTTCCACTCTTTTGTCAAGGCTTGCTGACGGCGTCACCTTGTGACTCTGACGCCGTCAGGTTGTAATTTCTGCTTCTTTTGAGACTTTGTCGTTTTCTTCACTTTTATGCTCCAAAACGTCCAAATATGCATGTTTTCCAGAATTCCTCTCAAAAGTACCTAAAATGACAAAAGGAACGATTTAGGGCAATATTTGATCAAATTTATACGAATTAAGGCTTAAATGACCCCTTAAAAGCGTAACACTTTTCGTCTCATCACTGTAGATCCTCCTCATCTTCATACGGTGACGAATGGCATTTAGAAATTTGTTGTTCACTTTCAAGTCATGATCCGTCCATTGGTTGGTATATCTCCCGGGTCTGGTTGAGTAGACTTGATATTCTTTCACGCGGAAGTCCAGTGCATCATCGACCATTTCCAAAGTGCCATCGCTGAACTTGTGTAATTCATCAAGACGCATGACCACGGGAACATTGTGCTTGTCTCTATACACCACAGCTCTTGGAGAGTCATTGACAGTGAAGTCAGCTACCGGTTCCAAGTTACCAACTTCCCATTGTGGCTTGGTGAGATTCAGTTGCGTCTGATAGCTTTCAATGCCAAGCTGAAGGTCTTCGACTCGCTTCCTAATAACTAGACCCCTTATCCAATGAAGAACAGCAAACACCAGTGTCTTCTTTTCATGTGGGGTTAAATGATGTAGTTTTCCTTAGATGTGAAGTAGATACAAGTCTTCGAAGTCATTGGGACGGAGATGCTTGAAATCACCTTCAGATATCTCATAGTCCTCAAGATCTGCACGGCGTAGAACAATGGACTTCAAGAAGTCGTACCCATAAATAGAGTGAATCTTGACTTTGACTACACTGATGATTTGAAGGGGCGAACAAATAGTTTTCTTGTCTCCCTTGGCTTTGAATCTTTCAACATAGAACTGCTGCTTCTTGAACCACCAATGTGAAATACCCAGAGCTGCCAGAACATCATACTCACATTCTTCATTTATCCACATCCCGTCCGGTACCATCTGCTCCAAACCAATGTCATTGTAGCGAGCAGCCTTCATTTTGGTGATGGACACAGCATACTTACGTTGCTTTCTTCCGAACCGTAGATATTCAAGATCTTTGTTGAAGAAGAATTCAGCTTGAATCGTGACATGCCTTGGAGATCCACCCAATGGGAGGGCTTGCTGTAGCTGTGGTGAGTAATTTCTTCATGGACCAGATCATTGAACATCTCTTGACATTCCTCCATCTGAAATTGAAGATGAGTTACATCAGGATGAAATACCTGACAATGTCATATGCCGGTCCTTCCAGATCTTTCTGCTTCAATCTTGTTATTCCTCGCTGCTTGCAAAACCACGCGATGAACGTCCCCATATCTCCGGTTTGCGAGAGCAGTGAATTTTCGGCTTGAGGAACGAAGCTGTTGGTAATGACATTGGCCCAGTTGTTGTCCGAGACTGGTTGATCTAACGGAGAAACTGACCAAGTTGGCTCAGTAGTCGGTGGCTTAGCAGTTTTGGGTCTAACACAAGCTTGCAGCTCATCCTTGGACAGCTTGACAGAAGGAGTGTCATCGGCTCTGGAGAGTGATTTCCACCATTCATCCTTTTGTGATATGTGGGCAGTGGAAGCATCATCGTCATCTTCGTCTGAATATGTTACGGCATGAGACACGATTGATTCTTCATTAATAACCCGATCATCATGAATCGGTGAGGCCATGTCAGCAGTTCCTGTGTCAATCGTAGTCCATGCTACATATGTTGTATGTTGGGTTTGCTTTGATGAAGATTTGTTGTCAGATTTCTTGGGGCATTGCTTCCTTGATGAAGAAGGTGGAGGTGGTGGCATAGACTTAGCCACAGAACCTCCAGAGTGACCCGATGTTCCTGTGGGTCCAGATGAACCGGGAGGTGGAGGTGGTGGTGGATATAAAGGAGGATGCTGTGGGTGACTCTCATGCTTCCTTTTTCTCTTATGTTCCTTTTCCATGTCTCTATGGTGTTGTTCAGCGTTGTCTTGAAAAATTGATGCCTCTAGGGCTTCATACAGCTTGTGGTGTGCTTCATGCCCCTTATACTGATGGTTCTCGAACATACGTTCCTGTAAGATCAGCTTCATATCAAACGTGGAAAGATCTTTGAACCTTGACCTGAGAGGAGCTTCCATTGCATAGCTGACAGCTTCTTGAACCTGATCCTCAATAGCATCAGAGACGAGACGATCAATGTTGAGTCGTTCTAGTTTGTGCAATCTGTCGTCATGATTTTTGAGGGTTTGCTGAAGTTTGAGATCCACCACATTCCTTATCACTACTTCATGTTTTGACAGCTTCTCATTGATGTCAGTGTTGTTGTCGATGATGCCTGCGGTAATTTCAATGAGTTCTTCCGGTTCAGGTTTCTTCTTACTATCTGTGGTGGGAGGTGTTGTTGTCTTGGTGGTAGAGATGGATATAGTGGGTGTGATGATATCTTGAGGGGACTCTGGTTTGGTAGTTTCAGCAGTAGATGTAGGTACAGTCATGGTAGGTGTGTTGGAGGGGTCTTGATGAATCGGGACATCTACCATTGAGATTGCTTCTTCATGTTCTTCACCTGATTTATCAGCCTCTGATTCAGTCGGTTTATCAACCAAAAACTGATCACCGTATGCTTCAAAGTTCTTGTAAGACGCAAGAGTTCCTGTAGAGCTATCGGGTTCTACAGCGATCTTTTGGTCATCAGATTTCAGCTTGAGATTATCTTGCACATCGGGGTATACAGTAGAGACAAACTCAGCATGAAGGGTCTCCAATGGAGTTTCAGTTCCTCCTTCCAGCTCCTGATGCGGCTTGTCACTGGATGTTTCTTTTGTGTGAAACGTTGAGCTTTCCAGTTTTTGCGATTGAGCAGCTTCAGAATCGGATTCACTTGACTCTCCCACTTGTTCTAGACTCAGTGATGTGGAGACGGTCTTCTCGGCAGTAGTTTTGGTGGCAGAAGGTTCGGGTGACCGCCTTTTAAAAATGAACTGTGATGTGGTTGACTTGGGATCTGGAGTTGAGATTTTCAGTAGTGTATGTGCCGCCAATTCATCTGTTGCAACATCCTTTCCTTTGCCTTCAACATGCTGAGGTGGTGGTGTCTTCCTGAGTCAGGTTCTGGCTCAGTGATTTTTACTCCTTTGACTGGATGACCCTGTGGTGCACCAGTGTCAACGAGACTTATCTGAACTGCTTGTTGTATCATCATCTCTTCAACATCAAGCGTGTCATCAGGTTCAGGATCATCTCTTGGAGTTTCTTTGGCTTTGGGTTTTTTCGGATCAGAATGCTTGTCCTTCTTGCTCTTCTTGCTGCGTTCTGATGAATCAGCTGAGCGAGTCACTTCTTTGCGTTTCTTGGACGAAGACTTCCCAGGCTCGACCTTTTGACTTGCAGATAATAATTTGACGTACTCTTCATAGTAAAGAGCCTTGAGTAAGTCTTGTGTGAGTAAAGTCACGGGTATTGCCATGCCGAAGACCACTTGTGAAGTTCCTTTGGCAATATAAAAGAAACCCCACGGCATTTTCATCGGTAGACAGCTGAAGTGGCGATTCACTCCTGGGATGGAACTTAAGGGTTTTCTGAAGGTGAAGATTGATCAGTTTGGTGAAACGAATGCTAGGAATCAGAAGTTTGGTCGACTTCTTTTTGCCTTCCTTATGCGCCTCCAGATTTGCCTTATCTTCAAGAAAGAAATGTATAGAATGGGAGAACTCTTCCCAGATACGTTCAACAAAATCAATATTCTCACCATTAACAATTCCCCAAAGGATTTGAAGTGACGGAGCTCTAAGTCTCTCATACCCGGAGGTCTTACCAGTGAGACAAAGGTTCATAAGACTAATGATGGCTCTCCATGGTTGGTACATGTCATTAGTTATGACTTTTGATAGCGTGTTGACCTTTGTTGGATATCCCAGTTCATGGATGAAGTTCAGAAGGGTTTTTGGATTAGTTGGAGATGCGTATTCAACGTTATCACCTGTGGGCGGGATCTGTAAGGCACTCCCAAGATTTTCTTTGGTGATGTCAACCCATTGTTTATCAAGCTGGCATGTATATTTACCAGTAGCTCTGTCATAGCTCATGGTGTTCTAGAATTGTTGGATGTAAATGGAGGGGATGGTCGCTGATGCGGTGAATGCACGGAAGAACGAAGTCTGCTTAAGAAGATCCAGTGCTACTTTGAATATTCGATGCTTGTGAGGTTTGTCTGCCTATAGATAACAATTGCTCTTGCCATTTGCCACCCATTTGTCATGAGGTAGAATTTCATCATCTGTACGAACTGGTGGAGCAGTTGGTTGTGCTGGAGAGCTTTCAACATTTAGATCAGACATTATAACTGCAAGTGTCACAGTCACCCAAAGAGACAAATGATAGTTTGTAAGTCAGTTAGCACGAATATGCCTAGGAGACAATGTATACACCATATAGCACAACAATCAAAAGTCACACAATATAGGATGCACAAGAAGAGAGCAGACTAGATGACAAACAAGGGGACCAATTAACTAGCAACTAGAGGTTAAATGCAAATAGAGAAAAATGCAAACCATACTAGAGATTAACAAAGTTAAACGCAACTCAAGTTAAACGCAAACTAAGTTAATCGCTAACAGAATTAAACGCTGTTGAAACTAAGACCTTGATAGATCTTTGAGAACTCATGAATCGTTAGCAATGTTTATGTAATCACAAACACACTAATAGAAAGTCTCCAATACTTGTATTCTAAAGCGGAAAAAAACACAAGTAATAACACAGAATACTAAGAACTCTTTGATCATCTATGTATCTTTTATAAAAGCTAAAACTGTTTTTCCAAAACTCGTACATAAAGTATAATAAGATGTTCCTTTAATAGACAAGGAACCCTAACCCTAAACCGTTTCACAAGAAACTTATCATCTATAAACTATCAAAGATATGCATTATCTTCTCCTAATAAAACTCATGCATATACTAACTAAATTACAAAATACGCGGTTTATCTATATCCGCAGAAACACACTACGTAGAAACTATTCTTCCGCAGAAAGTTATCTTCAGCAAATTCCAGCTCTTCAGCAGAATCCATCAGCAGAATCCATCAATAGATTTCTTACTTAGCATAATTCCCAACAATCCTCCCCTAATCTTGAATTTGACCTGGTTAAGTACAAGATTCTTGATAGATCTTAACATGAGCAGAATAAGAGGATTGAAATCGAACATCAGCAAAGACTCAACATATCCACATCTCTATGAGTGACCAATCTGTATACTCCATATCTTTGCAGCAACAAATGACATAATGTACATCAAAAACTTATTAGTTTCATATTATTCTCATCACATCCAGGTGTGTTAACTCCTGTGAGAGGTGAATCATTGAAAATAATGGATTTGATGTCTCTTTACCAATAGCCATCACTACTGGAGTAGCCAAATGTTTAAGTTCAAGAACTATGGAACACTGATAACCATATGATTTTTAGTAAATCATCAACTATAAACGGATTTGAGTTGTCTTTACCTGTAGCCGTTTGCTCAGGACTAGCCAATTCTTAGGTTGAATAAATCACCTTTGGTGAATTGATTACCAAATATGGTTTTCCACAGCCTTTACCACAAGCCATATCCTTGTGGGCTAGTCAATTATTTGGAATCCAAAAGGAAAAATCCATGGTCAATTGAAAACCATTCAACTCTCAGCTGTGAAGCATGGGTGAGTTGAGTACCCAATAGTTTTGAGCAAACTATTACAGCTATCAACAGATTTGTCATGTCTTTACCAAAGCTGTACCCTTTGGACTAGCCAACTCTTTGATGAACACAAGTCACATCTGGTGAGTTGAGAACCATCAACAGAGTAATTTTACAACAAACCTACAGAAAGTTAGTACAAAAATCCAATAACTACCATTTTATTAAAAATAAGAAAATGAAATAAAATATACAACATAGAATACCAGAATCAAGTAGAAGCCTGATGTTGCATAAGCTGAGACTTGATCAACCCAATCAACTGTTCAGCATGTGTGAGATCATTTGACACTGGATTAGGAGGAACTTCCAATCTCCTTCTAAGCAATCTTTTCAGTAGTTTAGGTGACAAAGGATAATGCTGATCAGAAAACATACAAACTCTCATCCCACACTTGGTCTCAACAACATGCACATTAGGATAAGGATAAAATCTCCATGTATCAACCTTCCACTTATGAGAATTCTTCCAGATAGAATACCCTGTACCATTTGGGGACTGAGAATCAAACAAAACTTGAAGATCTTCCAATAAGTACAACCTTGCTCCTTGTGGTTTATGAGATGCATAATAATGTGAAACAAAGGCATAAAGAGTATTCAGATCCTACCTATCCACCAAACGAAGTATATCTTTCAAGAAAGTAAACTCCATAGAAGATGTGTCAAGCCTATAAATAGTGTTGATCTGTTCATTAGTCACCTTCCAATCTGTCAACACACTATAAGAATCCTCTGGAAAAGATGTAGAAGACCCCATCTTGATAAATGTAGCATTATCAGCATTAATATCCACATGCTTAGAAGATCTAGACTTCTGAGAAGTTGACTTCCTAGATAATCTCACAGATCTTCTTAGAGCAATATGTCTCCTATGGACATCCATTTCTTTCTTCTACCAGGCACATATATTCCCATAGAATAGGAAGGGTCTACCTTTTCAGATGCACCAGTGACATCTTCAGTAAGAATAGAAGATGTAGAACCAGAAGGAATAGAAACAAAGACAGCTTGATGATACAACTTGTCCATCTCTTGCCTAGCTCTTTTAGCTTTAGCAGCTTCTTGTTCAGCTTGCTTAGCCAGAACTGCACGATAGTTGGAAAGAAATGATCTTCCTTGATCAGCATATACAGAAGAAGGAATCTCAGTTGTACTCTTCTTTTCCTTTGGATCATGATCAGCAGCTATTTGTGAGGTGTCAGAAGAAACAGCTATGAGGGATGCTTCAGAAGAAACAGGAAGAACTAATGGTTGACTAGCAGATGCTTCCTTAGTAGAAATAGAAGACACACCCTGTGCATCAGCAGATGGTAGACTTTCAGGAGATTGCCCAATATCAGCTGTTTCCATACCACCAGCTGTATCAACTTCTTCAACAATCGTCTTTTGGCAGTAGGAGCAACTAGAGCATCAACAATCCTCTTCACTTGAGAAGCTGGTTTAATTTGCTTGATAATCAAATTATACAACCTTATCAGTTCAGAATCAGGCAAATTCCAGACTTGCTTCTTTGACAAACTAGAAGTATAAAGAGCTACACTCTCATTGTAAACCACATTCCTCATATAAGACCTCTTCTGTGCTTCAGTAGGTGGTATGTCTCTTTTTGCTTTAGCCTTCTGAGCTGCAATAGCTTTTCTCTTATCAGCTGCATCCTTTTTCTTTTGTTGTCCAAGGGCCACCATTTGTGCAGCAAAATTATCTCTCTCAAAAGCAGCTCCCAGAATACTTTGAGCTAGAGTAGGATTGGAAGCAGCTTGCATAGTGTAAGAATCCCACTGCTCATCAGTAAAATGGATTGATTGTGCATCCAATTCTTTTTGTCTTTCAGGAGGCAAATCTGAACTAAATTGAGTTGTAAGCTTTTGTAATAATGCCTTACTCTTCATTTGATCTTCATACTCTTGCAACATCCTGGCCTGCTCAACTCTTTCCTTATCAGTCACAAAATCTTGACCAAGATCTTACTCAACAAAAATATCTTTTCCCTTGCCAGAAAGATCCACATCAGGAACACTTGGAGATATCTCATCAAAAGAATCATCATGAGAGATATCCACAATTGGAACATCAGCAGATGCATCAGGATAAACATGTTGAGAAGAATCTTCAACTTGAGCAGAGGAACCAGCAATGTGAGAGTCCAATACAACATTTCTCCCAGCAACAAATACTACTGAAGTATCTTCTGAAGTTTGTGCTGGCACTGAAGCTTCTAGACTTATTTCAGAGGCAATATTCACCATTGGTACCTCATTGTCAACTTCATCATTAACAACAGCACTTTGTACTCCAAGAGACTCCAAGGATGCCTTGTTCAAATACTGTCTCCTCCTTTTTCTTTGAAACTGAATAGTCTTCTTTTGCTTAGAAGATTCAACAGCTTTAGGAGAAGGAACACCAGCCATTTGAGCCACATCAGCCAACAATCTAAGAGAATCCATTTGCCTTCCCTCTTGTTCATCATTAGAAGAAACCACCAAGTTTCTTCTCCTTTTCTTCCCAAGTTGTGCTTCTAGCCCCTGAACCTTATTCTTCAAAGCTTCAATTTCAGCACCAAGAGAAGATTTGGTATCTGCAAGCTCCTTTCTCAACTCTGCAACTTCTTGATTATTCCTGTTAAGCAATTCATATACAGTTGTGAAAGTAATAGGCTCCTCAGCTCCACCAGTAGATTGCTCAGTGGTAATGGGAGCATCATTGGGCCTTTCAGGAGAAACATGCTCAAATGTAGGAATGCTTTCATTAAAAGGCTCTCTTTCAGGACTAGGTGTGGGCAGTCTAGTAATCTCAGGTTCAAAAGGTAAAGGTACTTGTGTACCAAGAGACTGAAGGGTCTCTTCAACCTCAAGAACTTGCTCATCAGGAGCAATAGAGATAGGTGTTGTGTGAGGCCTGGGTAAACTAGGTGATCATGGAGGCTGGTCAGGAGAAGCATTGGATGCTTCAGCAGCAATGGAAGGGCCCTCATCAGTGGCAACTGATGGATTACCATCAGCAGCAACACTAGGAGATGATGGATTTCCATCATCAGCAGGATGTGGAGAGGGTGGAGCATCAACATTATCACCCTCACCAGCATCATTATTGCCTTGTGGCAACATAGCTGTCAATAAAGGGTGAAATGCCCCTTCATAATTAGTTCTCATAGAAGCAAAAACTTTCTTTGTGAGTGCTCCTATGGGACAAAAGGTTTTCTCTTGGGTTGTTATGCCTAATATAATCTGTAAGAACCTAGGGTACATTAGAAACTTATGCTTTTTCCTTTGAATATTTTCAATCATATTATCAAAGATAAACTTAGAAAAATTATAAGTCAAACCCTTTGAAAGACATACTATACCACAACCCAATTGGGTAGAGAACTGATCCCATCCTCCTGACTTGTTGCTGATACACTGAAGCAATGTGTGCACCAAAAATCTCCACATAGGACAAAACCGATTCTTGTGCCACATGTCTGTTGCAGTACTTTGGTAGCCAACATCTCTTAAACCAGCAAGTATTTCTTCAGTGTTGGTATGATAAACAACTCCTTCATCATTCAAACGTAGCTGTGTCCTAATCAATGATTCAATCACCACATACTCTGTTCCTTCAATTGTTGCTACAATCTCTGTGTCAGACCTCTTAGCAGCAGTTGCCCAAAATTGTTTCACCAACAATTCATATATCACATTTGGAGAATGTGTTAGAGCATAATGAATCTTGGAATTCTGCAAAAACTCTACCATTGGATCATATTGCACATGGCCTTTTGTCTCAGTCAGAAAAGCAACCTTGTTATGATCTTTCTTGACTTGAAGAGATGCCATGTGAAGATTTTGTGAGGAGAGGTTACGACTTAATCAATTTGGGAATGGGTTTAAACTGTTTGATGAGGGAATGAGTTATTTTGGGCAAAGTGATTCGAATTAGGTTATAAAAGGAAGTTACCCAATCATGGCCAAGAGTATCGGAACAATTTGTTGACCATATCTGACGTGTAAAATAACTTTCAAAATCAAACCTTCAGCAGAATCAATGGTCAGTCTGCTGATCAATAGTCAATCAGCAGAATCAATGCAAGTGTAAAAATATCATAAGTAAATATCTTGAGTTTTACTGTGCCACCGAACTCGAATTAATTACCATCAATCCTTGACTTTGCCTATAAAATAACCCCAAATCACTCGATATAGTTATCAATTATCCTCAATTATCAACAAACCCTAATTTCTCAATAACCTCCCAATTACCATCCCAAAAATTCTCCAAATATGAATCCTATTGAAATATCTTCCGATTCATCATCATCTTCAGAGAGCAATGGGTGGGGTAATTATTTTCCATCCGGATGCCCTGAGAAACCTTAGCAAACCAAGGAAGAGGCTCGCAAAAAGAGGCATAACCTCAATGTTCCTTTACCTTTAACCTCTGATAAGGAATCTTCTGAGAATGAAGACCCATCATTCCTTCCTCTTCATACTACCAAAAGAACTCAGTTATTACCTTCTTCTTCGTCCATCTAATTGGCTTCTTCTTGCTCTCGAACAAGGACCAGAAGGGCCAATCCATCTTTACAACCCTCGTCTTTGCCATGGTCAAGGAAGTATAACCCTCCACTTCCAAAATAACGAGAAGTAGTGATTGGTCTTCCTGCTCCAAGATCTGGTGCTACATACCATGGACGCAAGGGAAAAGGCAAGAAGGTAGAGATGATGGAAAAGGGGAAAGGGAAAATGGAGTAGAAGATTGTGTGATGTTGCCAGAGACCAAATTTAAATAGTATGATGTTGCCAGGGACCAAACATAGGNTAGTGATTGGTCTTCCTGCTCCAAGATCTGGTGCTACATACCATGGACGCAAGGGAAAAGGCAAGAAGGTAGAGATGATGGAAAAGGGGAAAGGGAAAATGGAGTAGAAGATTGTGTGATGTTGCCAGAGACCAAATTTAAATAGTATGATGTTGCCAGGGACCAAACATAGGTTCTTGTGCATCATCAACGTTTTCATCAATCCATCCTTCCATTTTTCACCTTCAGCTTCTTCATCGTACTGGACATGCATATCCACCAGGCTTTTGCAATATGAATGATAGAATTTTAGGATTTGTGTAGTTGAATATGTATAGGAATGGTCTTTATTTACTTTTGAAGTTGTTTGTAAGCTGTAACTAGTTTCTTGAATGAATGAAAAACTTGAATTTGTATTTCACTACACTTCTTGTCTTTCTCTTCAGTAGAAGTAATGAGCATCACTTGTATTCCACTTCGGTAGAAACAGGGAGAATCAGTTGTATTTACTTCAGTAGAAACAATGAACATCACTTTTGTACTTCTTCAGTAGAAACAATAACTTCTTCAGAAGAAACAAACTTTAACTTACAAGATCTTGTTCCAAACAATCCAAACAAGCAACTACACAGACCTGTATTCTGTAAAATAGACACATAGTAGCAAACCAAACAAACAAACTAATATGCTAAGAAACACATTAGATGGTTAGTGTTAGTAACCTAAAATGTACAAAATCTACAATAATGATCAATCTACAAAGTTTCCAACTATAATCCTCCCCTGAGGCATATGCCTCCCCTGAGGCTTATGCCTCCCCTCAAACTTTGCATTTAAGGGTTAGACATCCCAATGTGGACAACTAAATGTTGAAATCTAGGTCCATCAAATGCTTTAGTCAATAAACCTGCCACATTATTATCTGTGTGAATCTTAACCACCTTTATCAAATGTTTTTCATATGCATCTCTTATAAAGTGGTGCCTAATCTCAATATTCTTTGTTCTATTGTGAAAAACTGGATTTTTAACAATGCATATGGTACTTTGATTATCAATAAAGATTGTGGTGTTCATGAAATTAAACCCATAATCCAGCAACTGATTCTGTATCCAAAGTACCTGCCCACAACAATTGGCAGCAGCAACATATTCTGCTTCAGTAGATGAGGTAGCAACTATTGTTTGTTTCTTGCATTGCCAAGAAATAAATCTTCTTCCAAGAAATTGAAAACCTCCAGTTGTGGACCTTCTATCCAAATTTGCACCAGCATAATCACTATCACTATATGCTTACAACTTGAAAGGGACTCTTTTGGGTACCAAAGACCTAGGTTAGGTTGGCCTTTGAGGTAGTTGAAGACCTTCTTGACTGCATTCATGTGAGAAGTAAGTGGTGTAACTTGATGCCTTGAACAAGCACTCACAGCAAATGTAATGTCAGGCTTTGAAGCTGTTAAATACATCAATGAACCAATCATGGATCTGTATAAGTGAACATTCATAGCAGGATCTGGTTCAATGTTGTTCTTTGGTTTAGGAGCTTCATAAGGTGTAGTAGCAGTTCTGATACTTTCCATGCCAAACTTCTTCAAAATGTCCCTCACATATTTATCTTGACTAATAAATATACCATCTGGTTTCTGCTTAACTTGTAGACCCAAAAAGAAAGTAAGTGTGGAAAACTAGAAGGGGTTTGAAACTTTCCGTTTAATCAAAGATATGAACACAAAGACAATACACAATATGCAAGTATAAAGAAAGAAGCGATCAAACCATGACACGATTGTTTATCGTGGTTCGGCTACAAGGAACTCTCTTTTCCTTGCCCTACGTCCACGCCCCGAGTATCCAACTCGAGATTTTCTTTCACTAGTCAACAAGCTCCTTTATCCGGCGGAGAAAACCTTACACGTCGCTTACAATTTTACCGACACTAAGCTAGATGTCGAGTTCTTTACCAAGGGTACAACCACTCCCGTAACACTATGTATTTTAAGGCCTAAAATACTAACCGATCACAACATATAACAAACAATCAAATGAAGTGTAACGACAAAAGTCTACACGATGCTAAG
Source organism: Artemisia annua (assembly GCA_014162995.1). Classification (NCBI taxonomy): domain Eukaryota; kingdom Viridiplantae; phylum Streptophyta; class Magnoliopsida; order Asterales; family Asteraceae; genus Artemisia; species Artemisia annua. The sequence goes on along the minus strand of LBNU01011600.1, from coordinate 17,409 downwards.
CTAACAAGTCTTGCAACGTTGAGTTGAATACTTGTAACTTTATATGTACTTGTGAACTTCTTTGCTACAAAAAGAGTATTCACAACAATGAGAGGTTAAGGGTTAGATGAATGTATGTGCAAAATATGATGAGAAGTGATAAAGAAAAATGCTAGCAAATGGCTTGGTATTTATAGCAAAACATACTTCAAGCCTGACGAATATGGCGGAACCCTCACAAGGGTTCCGCCCGTGTACCACGAGGGTTCCGCCAGGTCTGCAGTTATGTTTTGCCATAACTTGCCAAACCATCCAAAGTCACATCACATAAATACTTTGTCAAACACAAAACTTGTGTAAGAACCCTATGGAGAGTCAAACACACAAACCTTGTGTAAGAACATTGTTTAGTCAACCACACAATCTTTCCATAAATGTGATATGACAAAACTTACCATAAATGGTGATGTGACATTTCTAATTTAAGAAATATGAAAATGTTGTGTTTTATATGAAATGTAAATGTAGCAAAAATCTAGTTATGCAAGACTTTAAACTAAAATCATGTTTTACTTAAAACTAAAGTTTACACTTTGTTATTAACAAAACTTAGCAAAGATCGTAAAATATAAATAACGTTTTTAAGCGATATTTGTATTAACAATCTCCCCCTTTTTGTTGATGACAAAACATAAACTTTGTTTTTAAGTAACTCACAAATTTTAGTGTTAAAGCTTAAAAAAAATGTTATATCAAACTTGTTTTACTTAATTGATGAAAATCATTTTAAGTTACTAAGTTTAGATATATTTCTCCCCCTTTTTGTCAAAACAAAAAGAAGAGTAGCGTAGCGGAACTTATCCATATGCTCCCCCTTTGTCGATACTCCCCCTAGTAGGAGTGCCGAGTAGGGAAACATGGATTTTGAACCTACAATAAAAAAAGGTTAGTTGCAATTCTCATGCTCCCCCTTGAATATTACTCCCCTAACTCGGAGTATCAAGGAAGAAGTCATGGATTTGGAACCTACAAAACAATGGTTAGTTGGTGATTATGATGTATAAACAAGCATCCATTCACCACATATAATGAGAAATAATCATCCACAATCACAACTCATATATGATCAACCAATAGTAGAAAATGACATTTCAAGTAAAATTATGACTTACAAAAAGTCAAAAGACAAGAAATGAACTTATATTCCTACTTTCCAAATAAAAAGAAAAATAACCAAGAATAAAAATAAAAAGTCCTACTTCTATAAGTAGATGACTTGAACACTTCCTAAACGGGGCAAAAGGCCTCCAAAAGGGCTCTAGGGATGGTTTGGATGGGAAAGAGCATCCAAACGTTCTAGGATGTGTTGAATGGCGAAGCGGGTTTCGTTTTGAAGTTGGTGAAGCATGGTTTTGATGCTTTCACCTAGTTTTACCATTTGCTCACATTGTGAGCAAGCATGGTGATGAGTGGGTGGAAATGGGTCATTTGATGATGGTGGTGGGTTTTGGTTGATTTTGGTTTCTTGGTTGAAGGATGGGTTTGAAATGGATTCAAGCAATGTGGTTTGCAAGTCCATTGCTTGATGAAGGTGGTTTTCGACCATTCTTTGAATTTCGTCATAAGAAGGAAGAAAAGACTCAAAGATTTGAGGTTGTGAATGTGGTGGGCTAGGGTGATCATGATTTTCAAAGTATGGTTCTCCATAAAGAGGACCGTGGATGTCTTTGAAAATAGGGTGAAACAACAACGGTTTAGGTGATAGAGGTTGATCAAAATGCTCATTGTGGTCAAACAATGGGCTTGGTTTTTCATTTGGTAAAGGTGGTGGATTTGTTGATCTAGGTGGAAGATCATTAAGATCTTGCACAAATGGGTGTGGTGAAGTTGGAGGAGATCCAAATAACTCCATTGGTTCAATTTGAGGTAGGGTTGATGGTGATGGAGTTTTTGATGTTTGGATGGGTGCACTTGGCGGAGTTGGTTCAATGGGTGATTTTGTTGGTGGTGGAGTTGTGAGTTCATTTGCTCCTTTGGGTGATGGAGATGGGGATGCAAGGTTTAAAAAGTGTTCACTTTTGATTGGTGAGGAAAATTCATCCGAAGATGAAGAGCTTAGGTTGATGGTTTGGTGTGAGCAAAACGGTTTGACACTAATTCGGGCGGTTCTCCGAATGGGTCGAGGTGGTTGTGAGGTGATTGTTGACTTTGTCATTGTCAAGGTTTTGGTTTAGCTTCTTAAGAGAAGAGATTTTGATGGTGATGGTGTGATTTGAGGTGTTAAAAATGGTTTAAATTTATAGGATGGAAGAGATGTTGAAGGTAGTGTTTGGATTTGATGTTTGGCCATAGAAATTTTGAGGTTTCTAATGATTTGGGTGAGTAATGAAGGTTGTCACATCATTTGGAAGTCAATCCAATGAAGGAGATGGAGTGAGAAGACAAGGATTTGCACTAAATGCCTAGTTGTCTTGTCAAGTTGGTTGGGGTGATATGATTCACGGATTGGAAGGATCCTTTGGGAGGGTTCCTTCCTTTATGTGTGAGGGTTCCTTGAGGTGGTTATGGTTTGAATTTTGTTTTTGGCGGGAAAGTGAGTCCTAGTGGTTTTAGGCTCTTAGAAGACTCCTAATGATGTTATAAACTAACAAGGAATGAGTTTCTAACAAACAAGGTTGTTTTGGGGAAGTTTGGATTTCTAAAATTTCGAAAACGAATTTAGAAAATGCAGGTGAACTGGCGGAACCCTCAGGATACATGGGCGGAACCCTTTTGAGGGTGCCGCCGTTTCCGTTGGGTGAATTCTGGGTTGCCCAGAAATTGCACTGGCGGAACCCTGGAGAGGGTGCCGCCAGTTCCGCCAGACCCCAAAAAGTGGACAGTCCACGTTTTTGACCCGCAAGGCGATTTTCAAATTTTCCGAAAACTCCTAAAACTAAAAATATAATTCATATCTAGTTAGGAAATGCAAAAATTGGACATGTAAACACGCATATGGTATGACTTTGACCGGGGGCTAGCGAATTCCACTATACTTAGTGAAATTTTCATACACTTGAAAATTTGACAACATGCCAAAAGTTGTCGTCCTGCATCAAAGTTAGTTAATACATGTTCCAAATTGTCTTAAACAACCTACCAACACATAAATCCATAACAAACATTGTTCAACCGACCAAATTGTTCAAATGACACCTTGTGCCAAACACTCCCTTACTCCTACACACCTACACAACCGCACTCATTGACGGTCCATCTTCTTGTTGAGCTTGCCAAGGAACCTCCCGATGTTCTTGAACATCCCCTTCGTTTGCTTGAACTCCTCGGACTCATTAGGAATGGTTGGAAGTTGTGAAAGGTATTCTAGAGGTGGAAGCCTAGAGTTGGGCAACGTCTCATCTTCACTCATTGAGGAAGATGATGATGAGGTAGGAGGATGAGGACGTTTGCTTTGGGTTCTATAGACTCTCCGATCACTAAGTGGGACAAATGTGTGAGGGATGAGAGAGTAGTCTAGGTGGAGACCTCTAGGAGTTGGAGGAATGGGTGAGATGAACCTAAAGAGACGGGTCAAGAGCATTCCATACGGCATAGCCGTTGTGCCTTGCACGGGAATGTCGGCCATCCTTTTGGCCATGTAGTAGGCAAGGTTGAAAGGTTGCCTAACGGACAAGGAGTAGAGCATATAACAAAGGCACACATTGATGTGATCCCGGTTTCCTAAGGTGCTTATGACATTGGCTCTAAGGACTTCCTCCCATTTCTCGAATTGGGGCTTGAGTTCATTTAGTTCCATACCATATGGATCCTTGTTGACCTCATTACCCGTGCGGGTTCTCCTAGTTGTGGTGGTCCTAACAAAGAGGTATTCACGGAGCACATCTTTTGACACAAGAGGTGTATCATAAGGGTGGATACGGTCAGTAAGGGTGTCAAGAGTTGAGAGGGTATGCTTGTCGGTATAGATGCAAGTACCACGGTTTGGGACACCTAGGATTTGAGAGAACTCTTCTAGGGTGAAGGAATAGTCATGACCACTAGCCGAGAAGTTTATAGACATACGTCCGTAATCATCGGTGGAGAGGTGGATGGAAGCATAGAACTCTAGAATGAACCTAGGACAAATAGGCTCGTCAATCTCTAAGAGACAATCAAAGTTGATGGCCGCAAATTCGGCGGGTAGGTTTGTGCCGGCTAGGAAGGATGGGTCAATGGTTCTACCCTCATGGACATAACGCTTTTCAAGGGCTTTGAAGATGTTGATTTGGTTTGGGGTGAGGCCTTTGGTTTTGTGATGTTTATGGATGGACTTAAGGGTGTCTTTGTGATCGTAGTGAGTCACGGGAGGCATGATGGTTCCTAGAAAAATAAAATATCACATTTTAGTCTATGTTACCGACTATTGCAATGTATATTTTCTAGTGTGTGCCTATATGAAAACCATGTGGAGGTGCGGTTATCTTGACTCATTTTGATGCTCAAAACGTTTTTGTAGTGCAAGTTTTGTTGTAAAAAAAAAGATAACCCAAACTCTCCTATTTCAATGTAGCTTCGTTTGAATGTATCCGAAAATACATATTGGTTATGTATTCCCTTTAGCATTCAAGAGACATTATGCAAGTGATGTTTTAAACATAACGTTTTGATTTTGTATTCACAATGTGAGACGAAAATATATTTGTCCTATTTGTGAGAAATTTTTGCAAAAATTTGACATGGGGTGTTTTAGTAAACATGTTACTAGTTAACAAGAATGCAATTCCTAACTATGGAAACATGATTAGTTTTGTTTAACACCTAAGTTACTACATTAATTTCTCAAGTTAATGCATAACCCCAAGTTTTTGATTTTGTGCAACAAATAGAATTCCTAGACTCAGATCAGGAGTGTAGTTACGTTAAGTA
>LBNU01011600.1:0-10743 GCA_014162995.1 Artemisia annua | reverse complement strand
CAAACCATCCAAAGTCACATCACATAAATACTTGGTCAAACACAAAACTTGTGTAAGAACCCTATGGAGAGTCAAACACACAAACCTTGTGTAAGAACCTTGTTTAGTCAATCACACTTTCTTTCCATAAATGTGATATGTCAAAACTTGCCATAAATGGCGATGTGACATTTCTAATTTAAGAAATATGAACATGTTGTGTTTTATATGAAATGTAAATGTAGCAAAAATCTAGTTATGCAAGACTTTAAACTAAAACCATGTTTTACTTAAAACTAAAGTTTACACTTTGTCATTAACAAAACTTAGCAAAGATCGTAAAAAATAAATAACGTTTTTAAGCGATATTTGTATTAACACGATGGACCGGGTGCATTTAAGATGCATTTAAGAAAAATTGATGTTTTTTTTAAATTAACACTGCATTATAGGGGTCCCGGGCACCCGCGGGAACCCCCTAGCTCCGTCCCTGCACTAAACAGCTTTCCAATCTCACACATGGCGCTAGTTAGTAGAAACAATAACCTGCTCTTCGGTATTAATACTTGCTTATCGATCCCTTCAGATGCCTTGAGATCAGGTTCGTAATGAACCAACATGGGACAACATACGCACATGAGTCTCCTTTCAAGTTTTGTCCTGAGACCAAGCTCTGATGTAAACGTAAAATAGGGTAAAAGATATAAGCTAAGAAATCAATATGGTAAGTGAAAGTCCATTAAATGCTATGTATGTTAAATGAACCAACCAATGTGATTGTATTTATGTTACCCTAGTTATTGAAAGTCCAACTATTCAATAAAACACATCTAAAACCTTGACGAGACACCTCTATCACCATCATGAGAAAAGACCCGATGAAGCTCAACGCAAGCAAAATGAGATATACCACGCTACTCCACCATTTTGATCCTCGAATTTCTCAAATTTTTGGAAAATGAATGACACCTCGCATAGGCAAAATGTCATAGATTCTTATGTGGGCCTTTCCACTTAGCTATCCTTTTTTTATTTCTTTATCGATCCTTATAGATTAATTACCTGACATCACAGCAGCATGAAGCTTCAAGTTATATCTAACCTAGGTGACACTTGATCCATGGTAACGTGGGGAATACAACCCGCAATATCTAGGTAGGCAACACATGCTTAATTGTGGTTAGTGCCCGCCAAATAAAAGGCTTATGGCTAAAAGAGTGGTCGCCCTTGCCACGTAGTTACCGGTCAACTATGCTCTTTGTCCACAACGTGTCTCTGGAGTCTCGAATGTCGGTCCTTCGTTCCACGTAAGTCGTCACCAACAAAATAACTCCACACAAATTTCTATGTATTTTACAAGGTTATAAATAGCGTGAAGCATGGCGTAGCGGCATAGCCAAGCCTCAAGCTTTAGCGTGAGGCGTTGCGTCATAGCGTTTTAAAGCGTGATTCAAAGCGGCAAAAAATATTTATAGTGTTGTCAATATTAGTTACCTAATATGCTTAAAACTCAGTTATAGATTTACTAAGCCCGAATAAATACTTGTAAATAAGCTCAAGTCCAATAAATCTCTTTTAAAAAAAAAAAAAAAAATCTTAAAAGCTTCAAAAAGGCGCCACGCCTTGCGCTATAGCGCGCTTTATCACGCCTTATCACGCTTTATTGCACGCTACACCTAGAGACGATGCCTTACCCTGTTTCGTAACGTGGAGGCCACACCTCACGCTAAGGCGCCGCTATAGCGCCGCCATAGCGCGCTATTTAGAACCCTGATATTTTAAACGCTAATAGCCAAAAGTTAAAAACACATATTAGGGGTGAGCAGAAAAACCGAAAAATCCGAATAAACCGAAAACCTAAACCGAACCGAACCGAAAATAACCGAACCGAACTAATAACCGAACCGAATTTGCCAAAACCGAACCAAACTGAAAACCGAATTCATATAAACTAATATATTTTTTTGTATATTTATATATATAAAAAGATCAATAAATGTTATATATATATATATATATATATATATATATATATATATATATATATATATATATTTATGCTTATATATATATATAAATAACAATAAAATGTTATCCTAATATTAAAAATTACTTTTTATGTTTGAATAACTTTTTTGGCTAAATATAGTAGTATATTTTTCTTTTTTTTAAAAATAAAGTGTGTAATTCGAATTAAACTGAAAATCGAACCGAACCCAACCGAACTAGAATTCAACCAAACCGAACCGAAAACCGAATTTGAATTTGGTTTGGTTTGATTCACTGTTTGACCATATAAAACTTTTAACCGAACTAACCGAACCGAATTAAACACCCGTAACACGTATGGACTTAAGTGGGCCTAATAAAATTTAAGAAAAAGTCGTAATTGGGCTGATATTATACACCGGCCCATTCATACACAGTGGCTGGTATAAACCCTAGGGTTCCTTTTCATTAATTCTCTTCAGTCTTCACAACTCGTTTCTACAACGAGTTATTCTGCGCCGTTTTCAAATTCATCAGGTCCGAAACCCATTCTTTTATTTTAACATTACTTCAATCAAAATCATCTGTTCATAGATCTAGCAGCATACTTTTATCCGTAAAGTAACTTCATTTCACTCTTTATATTATGCGATTTTTTTAGCTGTTTTGAAGTGCTTTTATAGTAGCATGTTTAGGAAAAATGTTTTTATTTATTTATTTATTTAATATTCCATGTAGTTTATGATTGTTTGATTTATAATAGTGTTATGAAATGAGTAAGTTTGGTGAATCAGTGTTTTAAATTTTAGCTTAGGGGTGTTTGTTCAAGCCTACATTTGAGCTTATGAGCTTATTTGATTCGGCTTATATTTCATAAGCCCTAATTTTCTGGCTTATTTTGAGAGTTATAGGCTTATTGTAGGCTTGCTTTTTGATAGATGAAGCTGGTTGCGTTTAAGTTGATTGGTTAGTTGTTAAATGTTTTGTATGTTTAGTGATGCAAATTACTTTTTAGGAAATCTTATTTAGGGGGTGTTTGTTTAAGCTTATATGCGGCCTTATGAGCTTATTTGATTTCGGCTTATATTTCATAAGCCTCAATTTTCCGGCTTATTTTGAGAATTGTGGGCTTATATAAGCCTGCCGGTCTTAAAATTAGACTGAAAAATTGGGGGCTTATGAAATCTAAGCCGAAATCATATAAGCTCATAAGCCCACATATAAGCTTTAACAAACACCCCCTTAGTGTGTTAAATTGAAGTCTGATGTTTTGCTTTGTCGCAAATGGTTTCCATGGTTTGATTGTTTTTGACTTTTTGTTATGGATAGCTTTGTGTTGTGATATCACACATGTTAATTCATTACCTGGTAATTTGAGGTTACATGTATTGATAAAGAGGTTGTATACTTCTGTTCGTGCTTAATGAATGCTTACTTGTGTTCATTTAAGTTCTTTGGGTTTTAAGAAGGTTGGTTGTTTTTTTTCTCTTCTCAACGTAGTTTTCATTTACATTTTGTTTCAGGTAAGCAATGGCAGTTCCTAAGCTTGATAAGAAGATCGTCAAGAAGCGCGTTAAGAAGTTCAAGAGGCCTCACAGTGACTGGAAAATCTGTGTTAAGGTACGTCGCTATAATTGGGATTTTAATAAAATTTTCACTTTTGATGTCTGATTAAAATACATTACTGTGATAATATGAATACATAACCAAGTTTTATGCTCACTTTGTTGCTTTTGATTTAATGATCTATTTTAATGTCACAGGAAAACTGGCGCAGACCAAAGGGTATTGACTCCCGTGTGAGGAGGAAGTTCAAGGGTGTGACTCTTATGCCCAACATTGGTTATGCCTCAGACAAGAAGACCCTTCACTACTTGCCAAATGGTTTTAAGAAGTTTGTTGTGCACAACGCCAAGGAGCTTGAAGTTCTTATGATGCACAACAGGTAAATTACTACCATATACTATAACGTGGGTAAACCTAGAAAGCAACACTAAGCTATTTATATATGAAACTTAACTTTTCAGATTGATTGTGATCACTAAAGTGTATTTTTAATGCATATCAAATGGCGCTATTAAAAAGTTGGATTATTATTGCAATTTGTTGCACAAGTTATATTGTATTAACTCAACCTTGCCTATCTTGATGCCTAAAGAAGTAATCGGTTTTGACTCTTTACCCGATGTGCCCAAAGTTACTTGTTTTACTATGTTGAATTTCTATAAACATCTAACATAATTTACTTTTATGATTTCAGAACATACTGTGCTGAGATTGCACACAATGTATCAACCCGCAAAAGGAAGGAGATAGTTGAACGTGCAGCACAGTTGGATGTTGTTGTTACCAACAAATTAGCCAGGTTGCGTAGCCAGGAGGATGAGTAAGCTTGTTAAATTTTCCAGTGTGCTTTGTTTCTAAAGCATTAGTAGCTTTTGGTATACTTTGGATGTTATGGTTTTTCAAATCATGTAGTATTGTTGCATAAACTTGTTGGTTTTGTTATTCTTGAAATGAGTTTTGTCAGAGGATATTTGTTTCAGTATGATCACTCTCGCACAACTGCAGTTTTTTGTGCTTTTTTTTAGTTGTATACGGCGTGGTCTGCAAGATCTTTGGATTCTTGACATATCAGGATGATGTTATTGTGTCTTGTTTCTCTACTTCTTGGTGAAAGCAAGTTTGTTTATTTGTTTGTTGCTGAAGGTTGAAGTGAAAAGTAATGTCTGATAGCTAAAATAATTTAGGTGGATGTTGATTGTCACCGACAACGATAGTAACTACTCTTTTAGCATTCTCGTTGCCGTCAAAAACCACCTAAATAGTTTGTCGCTGTTTTCATTACTTTTTGCCTCAAGCAACTGTTGTACCAACAAACTTGCATTCTCAACGAGGTACCAACTCAAGACACTTGATACATTGTTATCATTTGGATAGAATCAGACATTTAAATTAGAAATGCAAAGATATTGTTCAGCGTGAAGCAAGATAGACTAGATCAAACACAAATGCTCTAGTCAACTACACTTGCAAAAACCTTAAAAATTCCGAAAGATTATCCGGTAAATATAGTTTAGGTGGATGTTGATATTTAAATGGATGGCTATCGGGATACATTGTAGGTTGTCTTTTTATTGTCTAACAATTTCATTGACACTACTCTTGAAAATTAAAAACCACCTTATTGCTATTTGCATTACTTTTCTCTCTCGATCATCCGCAACATATCTACCACCGAACGTGCATTCTTAATGAGGTACAAACTCAAGACACTTGATACATCATTATCATTTGGATAGAGCATGACATCTTTTAAATCACTATGTCAACTTGATTGGGTATGCAAAAAAATTGTTAACGATAGNACCGACAACGATAGTAACTACTCTTTTAGCATTCTCGTTGCCGTCAAAAACCACCTAAATAGTTTGTTGCTGTTTTCATTACTTTTTGCCTCAAGCAACTGTTGTACCAACAAACTTGCATTCTCAACGAGGTACCAACTCAAGACACTTGATACATTGTTATCATTTGGATAGAATCAGACATTTAAATTAGAAATGCAAAGATATTGTTCAGCGTGTAGCAAGATAGACTAGATCAAACACAAATGCTCTAGTCAACTACACTTGCAAAAACCTTAAAAATTCCGAAAGATTATCCGGTAAATATAATTTTGGTGGATGTTGATATTCAAATGGATGGCTATTGGGATACATTGTAGGTTGTCTTTTTATTGTCTAACAATTTCATTGACACTACTCTTGAAAATTAAAAACCACCTTATTGCTATTTGCATTACTTTTCTCTCTCGATCATCCGCAACATATCTACCACCGAACGTGCATTCTTAATGAGGTACAAACTCAAGACACTTGATACATCATTATCATTTGGATAGAGCATGACATCTTTTAAATCACTATGTCAACTTGATTGGGTATGCTAAAATATTGTTAACGATAGACTAATAAAACACAAAGTCTAAAACCGCCTGGTGTTGACTTGCACCAGCAACAAAAAAGGGATAAGGTTACAACTTGCAAATGCTATTAAATCTTTACAGTGTTCTCAAGTTTGAGAAAATGATGGGAATGGGAGAAAAGTGTGGAAGAAAAAATGTTATGTTTTTAAGATTTGTTTTTGTCTTCGATGGATTCCATGTCAACTTAAACACACTTGGGTGGATATTTATTTATTTATTTATTTATTTATTTATTTATTTATTTATTTTTAAACTGGAAGTGGTGGTGTATAAGTGAAGGTAGAAAGTGAAGGCATTGGTTGGTTTGTTGTTAGTAGTATTCTTATGAGAACAAGAAGACTTGAAAGAAAAAGAAAGAGGGTGTTTGTTTTGGTTATAAATAATTTAGTTGGTAGGGGTAACAAGAGTGTTTGATTGATAGACGTATAAAAAGCTGAATTTACATTTTACTCTGCATGGAAACTCGTTTCATGTAAGCATTTTTAGGTCATCAGGTCACATGATACACACAAAATTAGCAAGATGCTAGAGATAACAAGTTACATAGCGATCATACATGATTTTATCGGGTCACTATGACTAATCCAATCGATCCAATTAGGATTCAACTTCCTAATTCTATTACTAATCGAAGTATTTGAGAGGACCTTAATCTCTTCACCAAGCAAATCTTTTCTTTAGGTTATTAAATTGAAACAAATAGGATTGTGGTATTTCTATATGACCGAAGTTGCAGTTTGGATGACAATATGGACACGAATCCTCATCTCGTTTGTTATGTTAACCGAGTCACTTCAACAAATAAGATAGTTAATGTTTTNTATAAAACAAAAAATCTATTATTGGTTTTTTCTTTATAACTTTTGTTTCGATTCATTGATATTATAGTAAACTTTAAAATACATCCTTGTGGCATGTCAATTTAGAAATTCACATCTCTATGGAAAGTTGAGACATTTACAACTATTCGTCAATAAACGTTAGACAATATACGTCAATGAAATATAAATGTTTTTCCGTTGTTTGCTAACGTGGGTACCGCGTGAAGGGTGTTTTTGTCTTTTTCTTAGTCCCAACAATCAATCATCTTAGATTAAGCAACACAACACCAACACAATAACATTCTTAAGAAACACCCATTATCTATTTCTTAGTCTTTACAAGATCTATAAAGATCAAGAAACACCCATTATCGACATGTGAACATAAAAGAACAAAAAACACAGCTTAGGTTTCGTGTTCTAGACAAAACAACTAGAACATCACAAACCCATTTTCATTCCATAAAACCTTACCCGACACCTATTAAAGATCTTTAGCTGAAATATCAAAGGTAAGAACCAATTTGTTTTTTTAGAGTATTTCATCTACAAAAATATCATCCTTCTTCTAATGTTTGACGAAAAGTGTTAGCATCGTTCAACGAAAGCCGGAATCTGGTGGTTGGTGAAAGCAGGTGGTGGACGGAATCTGGTGATGGTCGGAATGTGGTAAGAGATGACTTTTTTGGTGGTGGCTTGGTTTTCTATGAAAGGAATTGGGCAATGTTTTTATTTTGATTGTAAAAAGATATAGCAGTGAATAATGAATCAGGGGAAATGGATTTTTTGATTGGGGATTTGGTGTGTTTGTGGTAAAGATAAGGTGGAAATGTTTTTGTTGAATATGTGCTCGTATTGTCATGGCTTCTGGACCAGGGTTTGGCGACTAGCAATGGAGGCTTGCCACTTTGTACTTTGCATTTGGAGGGCTAGGTATATTTTGTTGGGAATTGCACTAACAGTTACCACGGCTAAGCATGAAGATAACCACTGCTGAAGAATGCACTAGCAGTGGAAACACATTACCACTGCTAGTACATATTATTACCACTGCTAATAGGATAACTGTTTATAATCGTGTATTGATAAGTATAGAATAGATTTTGTGTATATTCTATTTGGTTAGCTTTATACTTATCTTGTAAAGAACTCCTTGTACTATAAAAGGAGGTCCTAGGTTAATGTTCTATATTGAAGCTTAAAGTTTGGTTTTTACTTTGTGTTCATTATATACAACTGTTCTCACTCACAAAACAATTCATAACTAATCTTCTAAGTACTACAAAGTAAATTCCGCCTGCTTGTTAGTATTATTCAAAGTATCACTTTAATACAAGGCATGTGTTTAGATCCATCAAGTGGTATCAGAGCCAGGTTCTGATACTTTGATTTAGAAGATCCAAAGAAACAGCTTAATCTCCTCACCAAAATCAATGGAGATGGAAAACAACCAGTCCAACACTGCTGCAAGGCTTCCAAAGCTCAAACTCAATGAGTTTGAGACGTGGAGGATAATGATAGAGCAATACTTCCTCATTCAAGACTATGCTCTTTGGGAAATCATCATGTTTGGTGATTCTTTCAAACCAAGTACTTCTACTGAGAAAGTTAATGGCAAAGATGTAGTGACAGTGAATGTTGTTCCTACTACTAGTGATGAAAGAACTCAGAAGAATGTTGATCTCAAGGCTAGAAGCTTGCTTCTAATGACTCTTCCTAAGGATCAGATCATTGCTTTTAGCAAATATAAAATAGCAAAGGAATTGTTTGAAGAAATCTGCTCAGTGTTTGGTGGTAATGATGCTACCAAGAAAACACAAAAGACATTACTAAAGCAGAGTTATGAAAATTTCTCTGCATCAGGCAATGAATCTCTTGACAGCATCTTTACTAGACTGCAGAAGGTTGTGACACAGTTGACTGTGTTTGGCATTGAGGTAGACAAGGAAGACCTCAATTTAAAGTTCCTAAGGAGTTTGCCTTCAGAGTATCATACCAATGTCACTGTCTGAGAAAACAAACCAGAGATTGAAACTATGAAACTCAATGATCTTTACAATAACTTTAAACTCATTGAACAAAGATTAAAGAAGGCTGGGAAGCTTGGTACAAGTTCTGGGAGCTTGGCATTGTTATCATCCTCTGTTGATGATAGTTCTGATGATGACAGTGATGAAGATGTTGCCACTACTGGTTCTACTGTTTCCACTGGTGATGCAAGTGTTACCACTGCAAGTTCCAAGAAGAAGATTGCTGGTCTTGGAGATCCCACTTTTTATGCTTTCATCTCAACACAAGTTAGTGGCTCCATTCTAACTCATGAAGACTTAGAGTAAGTTGATGATGATGACTTGGAAGAGATGGATATAAAGTGGTAGATTGCACTTCTTAGCATGAGGGCTAAGAAATTTTATAAAAAGACTGGAAAACCAATTACCATCAATGGTAATGAAACTGCAGGCTTTGATAAGAAAAAGTGGAATGTTTCAACTGTCACAAGTTGGGGCATTTTGCTAGAGAGTGCAGAATGCCTAGGAAGCAGGATAACAGGTCTACTTGGTACAAGCAAAAGAAGGAACCAACTATGGAAGAACCAAAGGCTATGCTGGCAATTGATGGTGTAAGCTATGATTGGAGTTTCATGGCTGATGAAGAAGAAGAATCTAAGGATGCTGCCTTAGTTGCTACAGAACTTGCTCTCATGGCTTTCTCTGACTCTGAGGTACAAATTAATGAATGTTGCTCTAAATCATGCAAAGCTTCTAGAGAGTGTGAAAGGCTTAGTGAACTTTTAGAGAGTCAAAGCACAGAGTTGTTAGCTTCTAACTATAATTTGGCTAATCATAAAAGAGGTATAGATGTATTAGAAAAGCAATTAGAACATTATAGAGAAAATGAATCTAAATATAATGATGATATTGCAGTTTTGAGAAGAGATTTAGACTATAAGATTGCTGTTAATGAGGCCCTTAGAGATGAGCTTGAGAAACTTAAGAAAATCAATGAAAATGTCAATATAACTGTTGACACACTAGCTCATCAGTCTAAATCAATTGATAAAATTTGGGAAGCTCAAGTAGTTAATAAGGCTAAGTCAGGTGTAGGATACAACACAGTCCCTCCACCACTAAGAGGTGTTCCATCACCTCCAGGTATTGACCTGGCACATACAGGGTTAGAAGAATTTCAGGAACCCATTCTTGAATATGGCCCTCCTAAGTTTGTGAAAAGTGAGGAACAGGTTAAGCATGAATCTGATGCTTTTGAAAGTGCAAGTGATTCATCTTTAGTAGATGAAAGTGTTAAGAAAAATGTAGAAACTTCTGTCCCAAAAGTTGTTAATGCAATACAGAGGAACCTAGGAAACAAGCTAATCAACCTAGACCAACTGTAAGGTATGCTGAGATGTATAGAAATAAGCCTCCAGTTCCTAGGGGTAACCAGAGGAGTTGGAATCATTTAAAATCTCAACAACTAGGTAGTGATTTTGTCATGAACAATAAAGCATGTCATATCTGTGGTAGTTTTGATCATATGCATGCTAAATGTGACTATCATGTTAGGAGAAGGGAAGTTTTTAGAAATAAGAGGGTGGACACAAACAAGTTTCAAAACAACTCATACCCTAGTTCACACAGCAACATGATCCCAAGAGCAGTTCAACTAAGAAGTGGGCTTAAATCTTTTTCCACTGCTAAAACTGTTAACACTGCTCACCCTAAATCACATGTTTCAAGTGCAAAACCAAAAACTACTTTTGTTAAATCTGCACAAACAGGAAAAGGACCTTTTATAATAAAAAGTTTAGTTACAACCAACAGTGGGTACCAAAAGTTAAACCAGCAGTTTCCACTGCACAGTCAAAAGTTCCCACTGCTAGTGTTGTGAACAAGAACATGGGTTACATGGGAAATGCTGTGAAGGCCTCGGCACGTTGGGAATGGAAACCAAAGGGAAATAATTCCA
>LBNU01011599.1:63277-74438 GCA_014162995.1 Artemisia annua | reverse complement strand
TTGCTTAACGTGCATGAAATGCTTAATTAATGATGTTCATGATGAATGTGTTTCTAAGTATGTGAATGAGATGCTTGAACAGAATAATGCTTTAGATAAATCTAGTGCGAGATCTAGATACTTTGGTAAACTAATTAAAAAGATTAGGTACCCCACAAGTAATAAAATGCCTAGAGATTATCTTAAGTACTGTGCATGGAAACCAACGGGTAGAGAATTCACTCTTAAGGATGGTAAATTGATAGTGGTTCAATCTGAACAAACAGAAACCTTCTATGAGTGTGACAATGCTTTTACCTCTAACCCCATGGAACCTAATTCGAAACGGTTTCCAAATACAAATCTTCTGTTCTACGCAGGTTATCGAAATTTGTCTTTGGATCGTCGACTGGGGTTGCTCCAAGCACATGACCGGGAATTTGAAGCTGCTGATCAACTTTGTTTGGAAGTTCATGGGAACTGTACATTTTGGAAATGATCACATTGCAGCTATTTCGGGTTATGGAGATCTTCAATTTGGAAATTACTTAATCACTCGGGTTTACTATGTCGAAGGGTTGGGACACAACTTGTTTTCAGTCGGACAGTTTTGTGATGCAGATTTAGAGGTTGCTTTTAGAAGAAACACGGTTTTTGTTCGAAATTTTGTTGGAAAAGATCTTTTAATCGGAAATCGCGACACTAACCTTTATGCTATCGANTAACTGGAAATCGCGACACTAACCTTTATGCTATCGACATCAATCAAATGGCCTCTACATCACCAATTTGTCTTATGACAAGAGCATCAGAAACAAAGTCTTGGTTGTGGCATCGACGTTTATCCCATCTCAATTTTGACACGATCAACAAATTGGCCAAAGACAACATCGTCAACGGACTCCCAAAGCTCAAATACACCAAAGAACACTTATGTCCATCTTGCGAACAAGGTAAGAGCAAACGAGCAACATACAAACCAAAAACCGTACCTAGTTCGAAAGCAAGGTTACACTTGTTACATATGGACTTATGTGGCCCGATGAGAGTTGAAAGTATCAATGGAAAGAGGTATATTCTTGTTATCGTCGATGATTATTCAAGATATACATGGGTGAAGTTTTTGAGATCAAAAGATGAAGCACCTGGCAATATCATTACCTTTCTGAAGCGTATTCAAGTTCTACTTAAAGCTACAGTAAGGATTGTAAGAACAGACAACGGCACAGAATTCACAAATCAGGAGTTAAGATCATATTTTGAAGATGTTGGAATCACACATCAGACTTCAGTTGTTAGAACTCCACAACAGAACGGGGTAGTTGAAAGAAGAAATAGAACTCTTGTGGAAGCTGCTCGTACTATGCTGATTTATTCTAGTGCACCGCTATTCTTATGGGCTGATGCTGTCGCTACTGCATGTTTCACTCAAAACCGATCCTTAATCCATCCCAGATTCAACAAAACACCTTATGAGCTTGTGAACGGTCGAAAACCAGATATTTCTTATCTTCACGTGTTTGGCGCTTTGTGCTATCCGACGAACGACAGAGAAGATCTTGGTAAATTGAAAGCTAAGGGTGATATTGGAATCTTCATTGGTTACTCAGAAAATTCGAGGGCATTCAGGGTGTATGTTAGAAGAACTAAGAGGATAATGGAGACGATGAATGTGAAATTTGACGAGATTTCACAAATGGCTTCTGAGAGACTCACTCTAGAACCCGCGCTTAATCCAATGGCTTCTAATCATTCCGGATTAGGACCCGAACCTAACAGAAAGACTTCTGGACATATCAGTTCAGGACTCGTACCTAATGGAGCTCAGTCAACTATACCAGATAAACCAACAAATCAAGAACTGGAAAATTTCTTCGAGTTAATGTTTGATGAATACTATGGTGGAACTTCGACAAATGCATCTTCACATCATTCCGCTGCACCCGCTCAACATCAACAACCACCACCACCACAAACACAAGATGCATCAACAACCGTCGAAACTCAAGCACCAACTCCCTCAACATCATCATCAACATCTACTCCAGCATCTCCAGTGATTGAAATTGTTCTACCAAGAGTTGATGAGCAAAACCAAAATTCAACTTTTCAAGGAGAATCTTCACAACAAAATGCTACGTTAGACGAAGAAGAAGAAGTTTTTGAAAACCCGTTTGCTTCTGAATCTGAATCATCTTCTTCGAGGTTACATGAACCATCTAACACGCATATGTTGAATTCAAGGTACCCTTCTACACTCAAATGGACTAAAGACCATCCAATCGAACATGTCATTGGTGAACCATCCAGGCCAGTTCAGACGAGGAGACAGCTTGCCACCGATCTCGAATTATGTATCTACATCTGTGCTTTAAGTTTGAAAGAACCTAAGAACATTCGAGAGGCAATGGCAGAATACCCGTGGATTGAAGCGATGCAGGATGAAATTCTTTCATACAATTTACACGATAGTTGGGAACTTGTACCTCGACCACTTGAGAAACGTGTTTTTGATCTTAAATGGTTGTGGAAGAACAAATTGGATGAAGAAATGACTGTAATCCGCAACAAAGCTCGTCTCGTGGCTAAAGGATATCCGCAAGAAGAAGGGATAGATTTCGAAGAATCATTCGCGCCCGTTGCTAGACTTGAAGCAGTCAGGATTTTCTTAGCTTATGCCGCTCACAAAAACATCACCGTCTATCAGATGGACATTAAGACTGCGTTCTTGAATGGAACTTTGAAAGAGGAAGTGTATGTGACGCAGCCAGAGGGATTCGTCGACAAAGAACATCCAGACTACGTCTACAGGCTTAAGAAAGCCATTTATGGTTTGAAACAGGCTCCAAGGGCGTGGTATGACGAACTGTCTTCTTTCTTGCTGAAAAACAATTTCACCACAGGAACGGTTGATAAAACTTTGTTTACTAAAAAACACAAAGATGACATCTTAATTGTTCAAATTTATGTCGATGACATCATCTTTGGATCAACCAATCCTAATCTTTCAAAACAATTTGAAAATCTCATGAAAAGCAAATTTGAAATGTCCATGATGGGGGAACTAAAATTCTTTCTTGGTTTACAAGTACATCAGTCCCCTAGTGGTATTTTTATCAATCAAGCTAAATATACAATTGAGATTTTAAAGAAACATGGCATGGAAGATTGTGACTCTGTTGGTACTCCAATGGTCACTTCACCGAAAATTGGTGCTGATTTATTCGGGAAACCCATAGATCCGAAGAAATATCGGAGTATGATTGGTTCTCTCATGTACTTAACTGCTAGTCGACCAGATATTCAATTTGCTGTTTGTCTCTTAGCACGGTTTCAGGCAAAGCCTACCGAACTTCACCTCAAAGAGGTTAAACGGATCTTTCGGTATCTTCGAAGAACCATTAACATGGGACTTTGGTATCCGAAGGATTCGGGGTTTAATCTAACAGCATTTTCAGATGCCGACCATGCAGGTGATCAAGTTACAGCAAAAAGTACATCAGGCGGAGCACAATTTTTGGGTGAAAAACTGGTCAGCTGGTCGTCTAAGAAACAGGATTGCACTACACTGTCAACCGCGGAAGCCGAGTATGTGTCTCTATCTGCGTGTTGTGCCCAAGTTCTTTGGATGCGGACACAGCTCACAGATTATGGTTTTCATTTCGACCGCATACCTATGTATTGTGACTCGAAAAGTGCCATAGCCATCTCGTGCAACCCCGTGCATCATTCTAAGACGAAGCATATTAGAGTCCGCTACCACTTCATAAAAGAGCACGTAGAAGAGGGTACAGTTGAAATTCATTTCGTTAAGACGGATTACCAACTTGCCGATCTATTTACTAAAGCCCTTCCAAAAGAAAGGTTTGACGAATTAGTTCGACGAATTGGCATGCGAAGCCTAACCCCTGAGGAGTTAGAACGTCTTCTCGAATCTTCTTGAAAAACATTTTCAAAACCGCTTCGCTGTAAATATTTTTGAAAAACAAAATACAAAATTTGAAAAACCATTAAAAACAAAATACAAAAATAGAAAATTTCAAAAACACAAAAACAATATAAAACCAAAAATCCAAAAATATTCTTCTCACGACATGTCTCTCGTATAATCGATATTATGTACGTTTCTAGAAATGCCATTCAATAATGACACGGATATGTACATATGCTTGAGCGAGAGTTCATTAAAATGTTTTCTAAAACATGTCGTTTCTCTAAACTTTCTTCACAATGGCTTTCGTATACTTCAGTACGAAACCCGAGCCTAATTGATGACTTCTTAGTATTTCAACTAAGAACTCGTTTTTCAAAGAAAGGAAAGTGCTTAATTAAAAACAAAGGTTTCAAAAACTTTTTTAGCACTTAGCCTCAAAACAAAATGACTTGTGTACATTTCAGTACATAACTCGTATTTCAAAGAAAAAAACTCCCTCTAAATCCATTAAAATTGATTTTAAACTTTATGATTAAACAATATGCTTTCTTTGAGGGGGAGTATAATAATCAAAAAGAAAATGTTCCAATTTCATGCGAAAAAGTCCGTCTTTCTCTCCAAATGCTTTTATTTAATCAGTTGATATCAAAAATATCACGGTATGCTATTTTTGAGGGGGAGAAGACGTGATTAAATGTGATAAAAAATGTTCAAAAGTTGTGGCAGAATCTCGAGCTCGTAAGTAAAGACATAAAAGTCTTATACTAGACTCAGAATTGACTCTCGAATTGACGAAACAAAATGTTAGTATTCGAAAGGATTTATCCAAGTAGAAATGTACCGATTCGAGAAACTCTTAATTAGATGTTTACCATGACGGGTCTAACTTCCTTTTTAGGAATGTTAACAACATCAAGTTAGTTATTAGGGCTAGTTGTCACCTAAAAGCTGATAATGGATCCCTTTAACTAAGCAACGTAAACGTGTCCCTCGGGTATATGTCTATTAAGAGTGGATCAATTCAAAAAGTGCCAACTCTACCCAACATGTGCAAATTTATCTTAACATATCATGAGCACATGTGAAGGGGGAGTATTTCAAAAGTGCAAAACTCTCAATGTGTTAACAAAAATGTGTTTTATGATCATAAACACTTTGAGAGATTTTCAAGCAAAAGGTTTATGGCAACAATAGGATAGTCATGGTGTTATAAGGTGACTAAGGTTAGGAAAAACCGTCCTATGATCCGCCAGAACCGGAGGGATCTACCCAAGGACAATTCCAATAGATAGAATTAGAAGTCCTTAGGTATGATTAAAAGAAGGAGTAAAGAATGAAAGGGAAAGAAGGGGTTGAAGAATTAAAAAGAAATGAAATGAGAAAGGGTGAAAAGAAATGAGCCCTCCATATATTCAACCATAGGTCAGACACCGGGTTCAATTCATATGCTACTGATTGTTACTAAGGTGACATCGGTATTGAAGACAAGACGTCATGGACCCAGTGACGCACTGCACTTAAACCTTCTAGCCACTCGGGTATCTCTCAAAAGATACTTGTTTCATTCTCACGGAGAACCCTGCATAATCTATTGACCACTCATTCCGAGTGTGTTGATATTGAAAAGGAGGTACTCTGCTCCATTCCTCCGACGACTAAATGTGCACTTATTGAGTCTAGAGCCAAGAGATTCATCAAAAGATCTCATAGGAACACACGATATTATTACACTGGTTGTTCTACATCAATGGACGCCAGATGTAAACTTTAGAGTCCTACGCAGGTCTTAGCAATCTGCCAGAACGTTTATGAGAGAATTTACTTATGTACTTCTCAATGATTGAACGGAAACTCCTGCCAGGGTCAACATCAAACAGCCCTGACAGCAGGTCACTTCGGTAATCTCTTGTGGGTTACGCTTAGTGTTTCGGTGGTTCCAAACGGTCTACAGTCGTGGGGTGATCTCCAGCGACTCACCTAATCGTGGGTGTACTTCGGTATGTCTGTGTAAGCCCTTTCGGGGGTATCCGATTAGGAACGGCCATGGTAAGGATTAGAAGGAGTCTTCACACTATGCTGTTGACGATCTCTAATTCCGAACCTGTAAGTACCGGATGTTTTATTGCTAACTGTTTTATGCAGGTACAACCACCACACTAGTTTCCACATGCTCATACATACATCTCAAAGTCAAAGAAAGTTCTCACCAAAGATCGATGCATAGAAGAGGTCAAAGAAAGATTCTACGTCATGTGAAAGAATCTACAAAGTTAAGTGACAAAGATCAAAGTGAAAGAACGGGAACAACAAATGTATGTATGACAAAGACTAAAGACGTATGAGCATGTTGGAAAGGCGTCTAACCTACAAAGACAAAGATGTGACGAAAGGCAGATTTATCCACCACAACAACAAAGAACAAAGAAAAGTCATTTATCAAAGATCACAAAGCATGAAGGAACAAAGACTAAAGACTATTCTACAACGACACACAAAGTTCAACGTCGAAGATGACAAAGACCAAGTCACAGGGAACGTCATTCGAACAACCATCCCTTAGGGGGAGATTGTTAGCATTAAAAATATTTATAGAAAGTGATGGTCGTTCTCATCGTTTAAATTTAGTGTGTCGTGTAGGTAGAAATAGTAATATTGGGCGTTTGGACTTAATTAATCTAATTGGTTACTAGTTAAGTAACAAGCCTTGTAAAATCATGTAAAAGTCCAATCCAAGCCCAAGCCCAATGAAAGCCCATCTAGTCCAAAGATGGAAGTATATAAGGCACCTTACCTCTCATTTGTAAGGTGTGCTTGTGTGTGTAAGTGTGTGTTTTATATATGATATTCTCTCTTCATCTTACTACTTTCTCTCTCTAGAAAACACATACATATCATCACCAAGGTACCATCTTTCTCATCTCATGTGATTCATATTTATGATAAAGTTGATAGTTTTACGGTCTTACAAACTTCATGAAGAATTGGCTAATAAAGGTGCACAAGATGAATTGGATGTGGCTAGCTTTATGGAGGCTCAGAGACTGCACAATGAAGAGTTGACTAGGGGGTGCTTCAAAAGTTGATTCTGTAGATTACACATATGTACCAACTGAAGAAGAAATTGAACACATGATCCAGACAAATCCTGGAGTGAAGAAGAAAGCTATTGAGGTTGCTGCAGATCAAAGTTTAACCACTGAAGAAAGATCAGCTCAACTAGCAGACTTTATCCAAATGAAGAATGATCAAGCACTTCAAGAGATGATTGGTTCAATCGAGAAGAAGTAGAAAAAGCCAAGACAACAATCAAAAGTTCAAGTGATTGATGGAATAAAGAAGTATATCTGCAATGTTGGTGGATGGAAGATATCACAGCTAATAGGGAAGTCCTATGAAGAGATTGAGGGTATCTACTACAGAATTTTCAAAATTGATAAAGATTTTGTTCCAATGAATTCTAAAGAAGAGGCCAGAAGATTTCCAAAGTACAAAAGGCCAGGCACAACCCTTGAATCTGAAGCCACTAAGAAGACAAGATTAGCTCAAAAACAAGAGTCTCAAGGTGAGAAATTAACTACGAAACAGCTTGATGACATGTTACTTGTTGACACTGATATTCTTTTCATTGAGCCACTACAAGCAAGACATCCAATAGCAGATTAGGAGATTCATGAAGATGAATTTGGAGAAGCTTGGAAGATTGTCAGAATAAGTGGTGATACTAAAGTATGCAGGGACTTTGAAGATCTTCTAAGATCTTGTGACAGAGCTGACTTAGACACTTTATGGAGTTTGGTACAAGCAAAATTTAGAGATGAAGAGCCTGAAAGTGTTAAAGCCAAGGAGCTATGGGTGCACTTCAGAAGACTTTATGCACCTAACCCAAGTGATAGGTATTGGAGGTTTGAGGCTGACAACTTGACTAGTTTATGGAAACACTACAGTTCAAGTGATATTCACTATGTGTCTACACAAGCCAGTGTGGATGTGTTTATTCTTACAGAGAAGGAATATCCCTTAAGAGCTGGAGTTCTCACTGTTATGATATCTTCAAAGTTAAGGTGTGAAGAAATAACTCCTCATCTTCAAGATTTATTGCAGAGGATTCATGAACAGAATACAAGAGCCATAAATGAGTTAAAGAGGAGATAAAGTGTTTGGAAGAATTCCCCCTCTCATAAAAGAAGCTGATCAGTCAAAGAAACTTATTGATTTGCACAGAAATCATAAGTTTAGGGGAGGATTGTTGGGAATAATACTAACAGTTACCACTATTAAGCTTGGAAGAAGACACTACTGTAGAATGCACTAGCAGTGGAAACACCATTAGCACTGCTAATACATATACTTACCACTGCTTAAGTTATAACTGTTTTGTAATTGTGTATTAGATAAGTATGGAAAAGATTTTGTGAATATCTTATATAGTTAGATTTATACTTATCTTGTAAAGGACTCCTTGTCCTATAAAAGGAGGTCCTAGGTTTATATTTCATATATGTATCATTGTAAAAGCTTCAAGGTGTAATGCTAGTGATAACCAAGATCACTCGTATGATTATCATCAATAATATTGAAGCTAAGAGTTTTTTTTAACTTTTGTATTCATAATACTCATTGTTTACTGTTCCATTACCAATCATACACACCATACAAATAATCTTCTATGTGTTGACAAGTAAATTCTGCGTGCTTGTTAGCATTACTCAAAGTATCTCTCTAACACAAGGCGTGTGTTTAGATCCTCATCAATTTTCTTTAACACCTCAAACAACTAAGGATCCTCAACTTGAAGTGTTGTATTGGTGATCATGTAGGCATATAAACTGTTTCGTTTCTCCTTTAATACTTCACTTTGAATGACTCCACTTATGTGGCTATGAACCGTAGCAGCTAAGACTGTTCCAACATCTTCTTGTAACTTATCGAATTGGTCTTGTATAATGAATGTTTCTTGCATAGCATGGTGGATTAGATCAATTTAAGCTGTTATGAAGTACGAAAGAGGAGGTGGTGGTGGTGGTGAGTGAGATGTTGGCGGAGATATGAAAGGTTGAGCTGCTGAAGTGATGCGTTAGTGGTAGCTGCAGCAATGTCCATCAATACCTGTGCCGAACCTGAAAGGTTTGTTTATAAAGCTGGTGAGGGAGTAGGAACCTCTAACTCAGTGACGAGTGGATCACTTCCAATATTAATGTAGGTCCAAGGTTCTGGATCTAAGCAGCCTTTGTAAGACAATAGTTAACTTGGATAAATCCAAACTAGCTATGTGAGAAAATCTTAACAATGAAAGTTGAAGTGTTAATGCGGAAACTTAACACAAACAAGTATGAAGAACAGAAGAATTCACTAACTTTGTATATACTACTAATCTTGAAAACTGGCATAGAATACAATGTCGTAGGGTTCCTTTTATACTATAAGGAAACCCTAATTCTACAAAACGTGTGAAAGGATACATGCATATCTTCTTCTAAGATATCTAACTGTGTGCATATCCTTTCCTATTATATCTCCTAAGATATTTATTCTGTTAAACATAAACAAAATTAAATAATACAAAACATAAACAGACTTAACTAAGACTGCCAGACTTAACTTAGTACTTGCAGTACTAACTAGTTATCCGACTTAACTACTAACAGACTTAAGTCTGGTTACAATAATTCCCAACAATCCTCTCCTAACTTGATCTTCATGCTCCATGAACTTCAAGTTTCTTTCTTTAGAAGTGTCTTGAGGATGTTGAATGCTAACTTCTTGGAATTATTATTGAACTGCAGCACTTCACTTGATCTTTGTTGCATCTTATATCAGCAATCTTTACACCATCTGATCTTTGCAGCAACATTGACTATTTGTACTTCAAATAAAAAAGTTTCATACTATTATCATCACTTCTAGGTGTGTAAACTTCTGTGAGAGGTGAATCATTGAAAATTTTATTGGATTTAATGTCTCTTTACCAGTTAGCCATTAACTCTAGAGTAGCCAATGTTTGGTTTAAAACCATGGTACATTGATAACCATTTCAACTCTTTGTACATGAAACATGGTGAGTTGAAATACCATATGATTTTTAGCAAATCATCAGCTATTTGTCTTTACCAAAAGTCATTTGCTTTTGGACTAGCCAATTCTTTGGTGGAATTCAGTCATCACCCTGGTGAATTGATAACCATTTATGGATTTCCACAGCCTTTACCACAAGCCATAACCTTGTGGGCTAGCTAACTCTTCAGTATCATAGATATGGTGAGTTGATTACCATACAATTTTTTTCAACCATAAACGGATTTGAGATATCTTTACCTAGAGCTGTTTGCTCCTGGATTAGCCAGTCCTTATGTGGATTATACATGGTGGACTGATAACCATTTGTTGTATTAGTGCAAAGCACCTTCACCAAGTAATCCCATCTCAACTCCATTTCTCCTTACCCTTTTAGCTCTGAAAATTCTTTCAAACATAGCCAAGGGTTCATGACAACCAAACGCAAGATTTCTTTAAACCTTTCTATGCCTTTTCAAGGTTGCAGCCATGCCTGCTTCTTCATTCTGAATTCTTGCAATCTCAGCCAACTAGCTTCCTCTTCTCTGAGTTGCTTCTTAGTTTTCTTTGGTTGAGAAAGAACCTGAAGAATTTGCTTTCCTTCTCTTTGACCAGTACTAGAATTAACTTGATTAACAGACTTAACCGTTGTAGCAGAATTAACTTCTTTTGCCACAGATCTTTTTCTTAACCTTGTCCTTTTCTTTTGACTTTGACTAAGGTTTATAATCAATTATGCTGCTTCTAATCCTTGAGGACTGATGGCTGTGTCCTCAGAAGATGTTGTTGTTGCATGATCCAAATTCCCCTTGTTTGGATGAATTTTCTGATTTATCACCTTCTGAGTCAGTAAAGATGTCCCATTTCTCCTTCACAACCTTTTCCAGCTTCTTAACCTTTGTTTTGGTTTGTGCCAGATCCTTCTCCAAAACTTCTATCCTTGTAAGCAATGTAGGAACCAGTTATAGAAGATCATCCACAGTCATTGTTGAAGGCTCTTCCTGAGGTGAAAGTGGTGATGGTGTTGGTGATGGTAAGTGTGATGCAGAGGAGCTGAGTTCAAGAGTATAAACTGGTGTAAATTGAGCCTCAGCTGTAGCTGATGTACCTGCATCAAGGTTAGAAGGAACAGGCAACATGGCTGCCAATAAAGGCTTATCAATCATATTGTTAATTTTTTTTTTTTTTTTTTTTTTT
>LBNU01011599.1:14476-34040 GCA_014162995.1 Artemisia annua | reverse complement strand
TAAAACTGGTAATTCAGTGACAACAATTCAAAAGTTTTCAGTAAAACGAACAAACAATGGTCACGGCTTTGCAATTGGAAGTGAATCACCATGTTTTTTACGTGTAGCACTCAAAGAGATTCCAAAGTTATATAGTGCAAATCATTTCTTTGATGATACTGTTGTTCGTACTGTTGTATATGATTGTGAAGAAGAAAATGAAATTGAAGAAGAGAGTCGATCAAAAATGGAAAATGTTAAATACAATATGCCTTTTGATTACTCTAAAATGCCTCCAATAACTGATATTTTTACCTCTCAAAAAGAGAAATCTGAACAACCATGGTACATTATCAAACCTCAAGAAGTTACTTCTTATGTAGCTCCTGTTAAACCAGTGGTGCAAATTAACGGTCCTTTACCAAACGATGATAAACTTCAACCTTTTCCTACTCGCTGTCGTGTACTTCGGTATTTTGACACGTTTAAGAATGATATTGAACAATTAGATGAAGCAATAGAACGCAACTCTCAAATAACGGTTTTTACTGTTACTACTCCTCATGAGAGAGAAAAAAGGGAAGTGTTTCAAAAACAGTTTTTACCTATTGCTCAACACTTGCGTCTATGTGCTAACCACTGGGAACAGGAACTTCAAAAAGAGGTCTCATCTATGATGAATGTTTTTCAAGAATCTGAACAAGCAATTTTAAAGCAAAAACGTCGAAATCAAGTTTTACAAAATGAAGCTGATCGACTCTTGGAACATGTTCTCAGTGCTGATATAATTTCTGTGGTTATGAATTCTCTTTATGAATCTGGTACTTCTATGCTTGTTGATGATCACTGTGACGATATTGAGTTGTTGTCTAAACAAATTGAGACATTAAAAGATAAAAACATGAATCTCCGACAACACAATGATGATGTGCAAAACAAACATTCTAATGAGATTTTTCAACTCAACAAAAAGCTTGAATGGTGTCAAAACCAAAGTCTTAATGCAAAGTCTTAACACTTCCACATCCTTTCAAAAAGAAAATGAGGAATTAAAAAGTCAAATTTCAAAATATGAAAAGGAAATTGCAGAATTGCAAGAAGTTACAGAATATTGGCAAAAGAGTCGAGATAACTATCTCTATTCAAACAGAAAGCTCGAAAGCGAAATTCAAGATAAAAATCACATTATTATTAAGTTGAAAGAGAAAATAAGTTAACTTGAAAAAGGAAAATCTGTCAACACTAAAGTAGTTGCACCAGGAATGTACTCATTAGACATAACCAATGTAGAACAACACACTCATAAGTCTAATATGGATCCTTCCACTTCTACAGGAATAGTAGCCACTCCTAGCGTTAGCAGATCCAAGCGTAAACGTATGAAAATAAAGAATATGATTTTGCAACGTAGAAGAGAGACACTAGAAGCCTCTGAAGTAGAAGAACACCCTAGGACTTTGAATAATACTCATCTTGCACTAGATTTAGATTCTGATTTGGCAAATTGTAATCCTAGTCGTTATGTAACGAATGATGAACCTTTAAATGCTTTGTATGTTAATGCTTCATGTGTGTTTTGTCGTAATAGAATGTTGTCTGGTGATCATTCTAAGTGTGTTTCAAATTCTCTTTTATCTCGTTTTAAGAAATGTACATTAGGCAGAAAATCTAGGCCCACTAATGCTTCAAAATCTGTGCTAGGACTTATGCCTTGTGTAGTAGTCAACCCAGTAGTTGCGAACAATAACCCTAGGAACATGCCATCACTTAGCGAATTGACTAAGAAAAAGGCTAAATCTAGTTGGAATTGGCAACGTTGGTTACAAAAAACACATAACTTTAAATGGATTCCTAAAATTGTTATTATGTGTCCTTCTAACCCAACAGAACCCACAACTTCTTTGGGTTCCACCCTTACCATTGTACCATCATCGTCTCTTTTGTGTGATGCAGGTGGTGCAAATTGTTCTCTGGATTGTTGATAGCGGATGCTCCCGACACATGACAGGCAATCTCAAACTGTTAAGAAACTTTGTCTCAAAGTTCATTGGTACTGTCAGATTCGGGAATGATCATTTCGCTGCAATTATGGGATACGGGGACTATGTCAGTGGGAATATCGAAATTAGTCGTGTTTATTATGTTGAAGGCCTCAGTCACAATCTGTTCTCAGTCGGTCAATTTTGTGATGGTGATCTGGAAGTTGCATTCAGGGAGAAAACTTGTTTTGTTCATGATTTACAAGGAAATGATTATCTCAGGCACACGTGGAAACAGTATTTATACAATTTCAATGTCCGACATGACCGCTTCCTCTCCCATTTATTTACTTTCAAAGGCTGAATCGACAAAATCCTGGTTATGGCACAAACGCATGTCTCGTCTCAACTTCAAAACTATGACTGATCTTGCTCGCCATAAACTAGTTGACGGTCTTCCAAGGTTCAGATATGCAAAAGATCACTTATGTCCCGCTTGTGAACAAGGAAAGAGCAAACGTACACATCTAAGTTCAAAACCAGAACCTAGCACTGATCATGTTCTTCAACTTCTTCATATGGATTTATGTGGTCCAATGCGAGTACAAACGATCAATGGGAAACGGTATATTCTTGTGATAGTTGATGACTTCTCCAAATGGACTTGGGTATATTTTCTTCGAAGCAAAGATCAAGCTCCATCGATGATAATCACCTTTCTCACGAAAATTCAGGTTCAACTTCGCAACACAGTCAGAATCGTAAGAACAGACAATGGAACTGAATTCAAGAATCAAACTCTTCGTGATTACTTTGAGAAAGTTGGAATTGAACATCAAACATCAATTGCACGGACTCCCGAACAAAATGTAGTGGTCGAAAGACGCAACAGAACGTTAGTGGAAGCCGCACGAACGATGCTTATTAATGCTCAACTACCAGATTATCTTTGGGCTGAAGCCGTCTCAACCGCATGTTACACCCAAAATCGTTGTATGATAAATAAACGTCATAAAGTCACACCATATGAAATTGTTCACAAACGCAAGCCTAACATTCAACACTTTCATGTATTTGGTTCTCTATGCTACCCAAATAATGATCGTGATAACCTTGGTAAACTTAAAGCAAAGGCTGACGTTGGTATCTTCATTGGATATTGTGAAAACTCAAAAGGATTTCGAATCTACAACCGTCGTACTAGAGAGATTTAGGAGACTATTCATGCTAATTTCGATGAGCTCACAGAAATGGCTTCTGAGCAAAACAGCTTAGGACCCGCAACCAACCGTCTTAACTCTCCAGACTCTTCAGCTGAACCATTGTCACTAACTCGTAAAGAATTGGAAACATTGTTTTCTCCATTGTTCGATGATTCCCTTGAGACACGTGCACCAGATGTATCCACTAGTTCCGCTGCTCAACCTGATAATATTCAAGTACCTGATACAACGGTTACTACAACTACAATAGTAACACCCGATGCACCCCCGACTGAATCACCAACAATAGACGAACAAACCGCTTCCAACACCGACAACCCAATTGAAGATCTGAATCAATCACAAGTACCCGAACCTGCAAATTATGATCCAAATGCGTTCTTCAATCCGTTTGCTCCGACTCCGAACCTTTCAGATATTGCTGAGTCGTCAACACGCAACTTGGAGCCAACTAATATGCAGCAGTTTCATAACCCTTACCCTTCAACACATCATTGGACTCGTGATCATCCAATTGTCAACATTATTGGTCATCCAACGGCTCCAGTTATGACTAGACAGAAACTTCACTCCGATGCCGAACATTGCATTTATGCTCTAACCGTTTGTCATGAATAACCTAAAAACATCAAACAAGCTCTCACTTACGACAACTGGATTGAGTCAATGCAAGAGGAATTCCACCAATTCAAACGTCTTGAAGTTTGGGAATTAGTTGAACGACCGGATGGGGTTCATGTCATTGGGCTAAAATGGATTTGGAAAAACAAGTTGGACGCAGAAGGCAACGTTATTCGTAACAAATCACGTTTGGTAGCTAAAGGATATACTCAGGAGGAAGGAATTGACTTTGAGGAATCTTTCGCACCAGTGGCTAGACTTGAAGCTGTTCGAATATTTTTGGCATACGCTGCTTACAAAAACATGGTCGTTTATCAAATGGATGTGAAAACTGCATTTCTGAACGGTCAATTACGTGAGGAGGTATACGTTAGTCAGCCAGAGGGATTTGTCGACCCAGAGCACCCGAATCATGTCTACCGACTTAAGAAGGCTCTCTATGGTCTCAAACAAGCCCCCAGGGCGTGGTATGATAAACTTACTGCTTTTTTGCTCGCTAATTCATTCACTAAAGGTTTATTAGATCCAACTTTGTTTACCCAAAAACACGGGGAATATATTTAAATTGTGCAAATATATGTCGATGACATTATTTTTGGTTCTACTAATAAAAAGTACTCAAACGCTTTTGCCAGATTAATGAAACAAAATTTTGAAATGTCAATGATGGGTGAACTTACGTTCTTCTTAAGACTACAAGTTCATCGGTCACCCCGTGGAATTTTCCTAAATCAGTCCAAATACGCTCTTGAGATAATTAAGAAACATGGAATGACCAGTTGTGATACTTACAATACACCTATGGCCAACACATCTAAGTTAGATGCAGATCCAAATGGGAAACCAGTTGACCCTACAAAATACCAAAGTATTATTGGGTCACTCATGTATCTCACCGCTAGTAGACCGGATATTGTATTTGCTGTATTTATGTGCTCTCGCTATCAGGCCAGTCCTACTGAGCGTCACCTCAATGAGGCTAAGAGAATCCTTCGATACGTAAAGGGAACCATTCACTTGGGGATCTGGTATCCGAAGGATTCCGGTTTTGAACTAATAGCTTTTTCAGACGCTGATCATGCAGGGTGTATGGATACACGCAAAAGTACTTCTGGTGGTTTGCAGTTTCTTGGAGATAAACTCGTGTCTTGGCAATCAAAGAAGCAGGATTGCACATCACTATCGTCAACAGAAGCTGAATATGTTGCCATGTCTGCCTGTTGTGCACAAGTCATTTGGATGCGTACACAACTAATGGACTACGGTTACTTGTTCAATAATATTCCGATGTACTGTGACTCGAAAAGTGCGATAGCGATCTCCTGCAACACGGTTCTACATTCTAAATCTAAGCACATTGATCTCCGTTATCACTTCATCAAGGAGCATGTTAAAAAGGGTACAATAGAGTTATATTTCGTGGGTACTGAATACCAACTGGCAGATTTGTTCACAAAACCTTTAGCTCCCTCAATGTTCGCTGAACTAGTCCACCGGATTGGTATGCGGTGTTTGACTCCAGATGATCTAAACTCTTTTCTAGAAACCAAATAACTGAGTCAAATACCAAAACTATTTTTGTAAATATTTATGTAAAACAAAAAGACAAAATCAAAAAATCTTCAAAAATACCAAAAATATTTTACTTTTTTTTAAGTTTTATTTTTCTCTCGTTTTTCAAATGCATGTACACTACCTTCATCAACACTTCGGTTTATCAAAAATTTCACAATTTTCATACCAAGTGTTGAGGGGGAGAAAATGTTCTTCAAAATTCAAAAATCTTGTTCAAACATGTGTACTTGCATATTTCAAAAAGTTATGATGTCATCTTGTAATAATGGTGGAACGTCACAGGTTATCCCTCATATCATTTTATTACTTTTCTCATTTCCTTTTTAGCCTAGTATGTCTTTGCCATTAACGGTCGTTGCATTAAACCGTTAAATATTAATGATTTGGACTTTTATATGGTAAATATGTAGTCTAGGGACTAATATTGCTAAAATGTCAAAGTTTTTCAAAATCCTTAAGCAAAACAAACACCCTCGTCGTTTTTCATATTTCACAAAATACAAAAACAAACACATCTCTTTCAAATCGAACGGCCCAAATCCAAAACGCAAATCCGTCCTTCAAACCTTCAATCCGTAAGTGTTTACATAATCTTTGGCCTATTATAAAACATGGTTTTTAATCAATTAAGTTTTCTATGGCTAGATTTGTCACAATAAGGTTTTCGAAATCTAGGGTTTCGCTCAATTCGAATGTACATGATTTACGTGTTTTTTGCTTAATGTTTCATAGGGCTTTTAACGTTACAAGTATCCTTATCATGCTAGAAACTATAATCATAACAATAATCATGTTTAAGTGGAATTCGAAACTTAGGGTTTAGGTACGAATTGGGTTTTTCTTGATTGAGTGTTTTTGTGTTTGATTTTATTGATGGGATATGTTTGTTAGAGTAGCTATATCATGTCTTTGCACGTTAATTGCATTAATTTTCTTGAACACATGCTTTCGTAGATTAGGGTTTATGTTCAAATTGGGCATTTTTCTTGGTTGTGTTCTAGAGCCTAATTAAATGGTCTACATGTGTTCATGTAAAGGTTTATAGACGTATTTCATAAGTTTTACAACATGAATGTTCGATTTGTGTGTTCTAGATTAATTAGGGCTCGTTATTTTCGAAATCTTTTGTGCTTACCATTGATGTGATTCTAACTGTTGCTTCACACTCACTTCACAGGTATTCATTCAAGGAAACGAAATTTTCTGTTAAAACGTATGTCTTCAAAGATTTCGAAAATTCTTGTATAAGAATTTTTCGAGAAAAATTTATCGAGATCTTTTCTTGATAATTTTATAGAGATCTCTCGAAAATTTTTCGAGATCTCTCCTTAACAATTGTTATCGAGAAATCTTTGAAAATTATCGAGATCTCTCAACAAAATTATCGAGATCCCAAGATTTTCGAGAACTTTCAAAATTATCGACATCTTTCATGTGATTTCGAGAACTTGTGAAATTGAGTTATCGAGAACTTTTACTCAGAATTATCGAGAACCTTTGTTATTCAGAGTTATCGAGATCTTTTCGTTTGAAATTATCGAGAATACCATGTACAAAAGTTATTGAGAACTTCCTAAGTAATAGTTATCGAGAACTTTGTTTGTCATATTTTCGAGATCATACTTAACATATTTTTTGAGAATTCACATGTATTGTAACTCTTCGAAAACATGTATTATGAATGAATCCTCATGAATATCTGTGATGTTTGTGTTGTAATAAGGGTTATTAATTTGTGATTGTGTAGTATTTATGTCCATGTATTCCTTTAGATGTTTGTGCTTTAAATGTCTCATTGCTATGTCCTATAACATACATGTCAAATTGCTAATACTGTCACTTATCACATATTAATTAACTGGATCATAAATGCATCATACAACTTGTACGTCTTTGCATATCAAACATGAACGAGGACTAATGACTAACGAATCTGGATGTTTGATTTCATGACATTACATTTACAGAACACAATGGCTCAACACACTAAATATGTCCCAGAACAAACTCTACCTCTACTCACACTTGGTGAAATTGTCCCAGTAGACTACAACGTCATCATTGACCAAAACAATCCACGCATAGACTTCAACAGATTCAGTATTTTCGAAGATACATGTAAGGTTGTTAAGGACATACTACTGGCTCATCCTTGGAACCAATGCTAACTAAGTCTACATCAGTACCAATCTTCTACATTCATCAGTTCTGGTACACTGCTAGGGCTAACTTGGATGATATATCATTCACTGTCAAGCTGGATCGTCAGGAATACACTGTAGACCTTGATGTTTTTCGAACCGTTCTCATGTTACCTACACCCAATGAGTTTCATCCCATGTTAACTGAACGTGAAATCCTGGATTACTTCATTGATCTAGGATACGATGTTCAAGATCATCTACCACTCACCAGACTATCGAGGTTCAACGTTAAATATCTGCCACAACCATGGAGAACGTTCTACATGTTGATAGTCGGATCAATTGCTGGAAGGAAGAGAGGTCACGAGCATCCACGATTGGAGCACCTGCAAGTGTTTTGGGGAATGATGAGCATGAAACCGATTGACTTTGCCAAATCCATAATGAACGACATGATCCATCACATTCAGAATGACCGTGAAAGGACCGTGATTCCGTTCATCAGGTTCACAAAGATGCTCATTGAACACTTCTGTGAGAAAACACCTAATTATCTCAAGAGAATGCATGACCGAACAGAACCCAAAGACATCTACAACCAGGACTACAGGATCTCCTTCGTCAAAACCATCAGGTTCGTTACAAGGACGAAAGGAATGAGAATCCCAGACCACTTTCTGGATGAAGAGATCAGAAAGACTCAAAACTTCAAGATTTATGACAAAGCCTTTCAAGCTGGGAAAGTTGGTTACATTGGTGAAGAAGAAGAACCAGCTTCTATAGTTCAAACCCGAAGCAGAAGAGGTGGCAAGTCGGGAAGTACAAGCAGCACCACAACCTCCCAACAATCTAAGACCAAACCGAAACCACCCACCAGACCAAGAAGGAAAGTCGTACCAAAACAAATTCCTCAAGATGAACCATCAGCTTCATCGTCAGAAACAGAAACTGAATCTGAATTCGGTTATGAATCAGATGACGAAGAAGACTTTGAAAGAAGAACTAAAGCAAAGGATGATGAAGAGGAGTTTCCTGGACTTGAACTTGCAAAACAACTTAGCAAGGAAACACCTCAAAAAGAAAAACAGAAAGGTACAGGGATCACCATTAATGAACCCAGTGGTGATATTCATGATGAAGAAGTAAATGAACAAACTGCGGTACCACTGGTAGACAAGCGCAAACTCAAAAGCATCATTGTCGATACCAGAGCAGAACAGAAGCAGCAAGAGAAAGAATTTAAAAAAGCTGCACTTCTAAATCTCCATCATCCACAACCTCATCAAACACTGCTCAAACTACAAACACATGNCTAAGACCAAACCGAAACCACCCACCAGACCAAGAAGGAAAGTCGTACCAAAACAAATTCCTCAAGATGAACCGTTAGCTTCATCATCAGAAATAGAAACTGAATCTGAATTCGGTTCTGAATCAGATGACGAAGAAGACTTTGAAAGAAGAACTAAAGCAAAGGATGATGAAGAGGAGTTTCCTGGACTTGAACTTGCAAAACAACTTAGCAAGGAAACACCTCAAAAGTAACAACAGAAATGTACAGGGATCACCATTAATGAACCCAGTGGTGATATTCGTGATGAAGAAGTAGATGAACAAACTGCGGTACCACTGGTAGACAAGCGCAAACTCAAAAGCATCATTGTCGATACCAGAGCAGAACAGAAGCAGCAAGAGAAAGAATTTAAAGAAGTTGCACTTCTAAGTCTCCATCATCCACAACCTCATCAAACACTGCTCAAACTACAGACACATGAGGGTGGCTCATGTAGCACTGTAGTTCCTCCTTCCTCACAGACTGAAACCGAACAACGTGATCCAGATGGGAACATTATTATGAAGGAAGCTACAGAGGAAGATGCTGAGAAAGAGAAGACTGAGTTCATCACACTAGAATTCATTGATCAAGTTCGTAGAGAAGAGGAAATTAAGAGGAAGGCAAAAGAGGAGACGGAAAGATTACTTCGTAGCGATGATGAAGACGAAGAATTCTTTGACACTGACCAACTCATCAACTCTCCTCCTCAATCATCTTCAAAGGATCCACCGATTCCCTCAGGCACACCTCCAAGGGTTCCTTTACCTCCTCCATCAGAACCTGACCATGAATCATCTTCATCATCATCACATCATTCATCTCCACCACCAACAAAGAAAACATCGAAAGGCAAATCGATCAAGAAGAAGAAGGGAAGCAAATCATCCTTGACAGCATCGCAAAGGATCAGACAAGCTGTTGCTATGGCAAGGCAAAAGAAGAAGGAGACACAACCTCAAGCTGGAGACCTTAAAGACCAAGTTCAAAAGCTCTCAAAACAGGTCAAAACTTTGACTACTCAAGTCAAATTTCTCCAAGACTCTACGGGATTGGTTGAAAAGCTACTTCAAGCAGATATGAACAGAATGATCAAGGAATACACTGCCGAATACCTTACCGATAATCTTGCTGCAATTGCTCAACCAGCAGTGTCAGAACTTCTTGAGCCAATTCGTTCAGAGTTGAATACCAGGATCAAGCATAGTATCGAACGCATGCTTCAGTCTACACCTTTCTACCTCCGCACCGACAGGGCTCCTCCAGCACCAACTGAACTTTCAACCGAACAACTACAAGCCCTGTTAGCTGCTAAACTCAGAAATAAGGAAGACAAGACTCCTGAAGAATCAACAATGTTTGATGCACTCCAAAAAATTGCCTTGAAAGAATCATGCAAGGAAGCTGCTGGGAAACACAAAAGACCTAGGAAGGATGATGATCCTGACTCTGATCCCAAAAGCAAGAAGTCAAAGACATCTAAAGGACCATCATCTTCTCAACAACCACATAAGACTTCCAAGGCTCCACCTACCAAGCAACATGCACCAGCATCTGGCTCCGGTCCAACTCAGTCAGAAGAACCATTCATGCTTCAACCAACTGACACTCAGGAAGAACCCGTATCACCTACTCCCAAATCACAAATTCCTGAATTTCAAGTTTGTCCATCATCTACAATAAAAACCAAGGAGAAAAAGAAGTCTACAAAGTCAAAGAAAAAGAAGAAGAAGTCTACTTCATTCTCATGGTTAGATGTGGAAGAAGCTCCCAAATCTGATTGGTTGACCGAGACGATCAAAGCACAACCACCNATCTGGCTCCGGTCCAACTCAGTCAGAAGAACCATTCATGCTTCAACCAACTGACACTCAGGAAGAACCCGTATCACCTACTCCCAAATCACAAATTCCTGAATTTCAAGTTTGTCCATCATCTACAATAAAAACCAAGGAGAAAAAGAAGTCTACAAAGTCAAAGAAAAAGAAGAAGAAGTCTACTTCATTCTCATGGTTAGATGTGGAAGAAGCTCCCAAATCTGATTGGTTGACCGAGACGATCAAAGCACAACCACCACTTGAAGCCGAAGAACCACTACCTGGAAATACTTTGAAGATGACTCAAAGTATCATAACGGGACTTCAAGTTGAAAAGTTGACCAAAGCTGAACTGAAAAGGATCAACCCCCTCTCTCCTTAGGGAATTCCGGCCGCCCCTCTTGGTCATCTTCCAGCCATAAACAACCACAATAACGTCCTCTCTACCTTCGGATTCTCGTCCCTGGGTATGCAATACGTTTCCTGTGTTTGTTTTCTATTACAAGAGGTGGCGCCTGGGGATATTCGAAACCCTAAATATAATTAATTCAATCGGATTATCAAATCTGTCTTCTATGGACATTTTAATGATCTTGATTTTCTTTTAGAATTTGATTATCTTTTTGCGTTCTATCGTTTTCTGTGTTCTACCCTAATCGATCTGATTGCTTAACCTTTTTTGGGTATCGTTATTAGGGTATAACCAACTTTGGGTTTCTAGCAATCGACTCTCGCATCTGTTTGTTTAAATTCGGTTATGACTTTTATATATATGGTCGATTTGCTATTTGGATTTGCGCTTAACTGAAAAATCTTTTAGGTTTTATTTTGTATGGTGAAGTAAACCCTCGCTAGGGTTTTGTATTGGATGCAAGTCAAACATGCTAGAGTTTGTTTAAGGATCTATGGTGGCTTTAAGGTTTCTGGTTGAATTATACGTGGGTTGAAGAGAGAGAGAGAGATGTTTGTTAAGGATCGATCTGGTGGTGGGTGTCGCCTATTGCTGCTACGCTTATGATCTTACCCAACAGATCTTTATGGTTGTTTAACGTGTAAGTTAGGGTTGTTTAATCCTATTGCTTGTCTATGGCAATTGTGTTCGAGGCTGCTGCTATTGAAACGATTCATGCCATAGTGGTAATTTGTGTGTTACTTCGATGTGGAAGTTAGGGTTTCTAAAANGACTTTCTGAAGAAGAGATCAGGGAATAAAGTTGAACTCGAATACCACATGGAGAACATTGCCTGCGCACTATCTGGCACGTTCGACTGGCTCAACCCTGAATCCAACATCGACACGGAGAAGAAAGACAAGACTCCCTACTTCACTGACTAGACAAAACCATTGCCTCTTCTAGGCTTTCCTGAGAAACCTAAGATTCCGTACCGACACTTCTTCAACAACGATCTCAGATACCTTCAACACGCTCACGAGACTTCCAAGGAACGATATGCATCTTCACTGACGATTTCCATTCCAGCAGCCAGATACGAACTACCTGACATTGAAGAGACTGCACCAATTTTCAGCAAATCAGTTGTCACCTACAAGAAGGAAGCTCTTCTCGGTATTCAACACTGGCTTGAGAAATGAAAACTCGGCTACACCCACAGACTACATCTTAAGTCAAGTGAAAATGTGAAGCAACCGCTTCGTATCGTTGCAATCATGGAAATCGTTGAAGACAGAAGATTCAACTACACTTTTATGAAAGAAATCATCGTCAAGAGACTGGATGAGAAGCGATATAAGTTTTGTGAAGCAGACTTGCCAGATCTGAACCGGAATGACATCGAAGACATGTATTTGCTAAAGGTCCAAGGAAAGATGCTCAACTTCGAAAAAGAAACACAATACAACTTCATCGCGTCCCTACTACTCTACATCAGACGGGTAATAGTTCAAGAAAGAGTGGAAGATCTTCAGCTAGGCGTGGAAAGTTATCAGAACAACATCAACCTCACCAAATCACAACTCATGTTCACTGGAATTCAAGGGCTATCACAGTACACTCTCGTGCAACAACCAACATTTGGAATCACCTACCTCAACAAGAAGAATCAACTTCATCTTATGAGGTTCGATGAAATTCCAAAGTTTTGTGATGAGACACTTCAAAGAGTTCATGACGGGTTGGCAGAAAGATTGAAGGATGAGAAGAAGAGGTTAAAAGAGGGTCGAGAAACTAGGTGGAAAGCTAATGGACGCAGAATGATTCGCAACTTTGTCCATACCATTGAAGAAAGGCTGTACCGTCGTCAACAGATCAGGAGGTTGGAAAGCTACATCGGTGTTCGACCTTCATTTCCGGTCTTGACATTCAGACGACCTGATCCACAGTTCACAGACTTTGATGCATAGCCGAATGATGAACTTCAGCTCCCATTCTTCCGGTACCAATATTTCAATATTTTCATTTATATTGATTGATTTGTAATTGCTACGGCTTGTGCACACATAACAGTGTACAACCCGCACTTTGTACTTAAAGGACCCTGTGGTACGCATCAGTGCCACAATCCTCATAATAAGGAGCGAAAGCTTCTTACTTTTGAGTAGAATTAACAAACTTTTCATGATTTTTACAATTCTGCCCAAAAGACAAGTATTTAACCTCAATGAGTTGTCACTTGTTGAGGGGAAGTACTTGATTTCAAACATAGTTCTAAAATCCTAAAGTTTTGATTGATCTCTCCCCATAAGACTCAAAAAGGCATATTTTAATCAAAACGTTTACAAAAACAACATTTGATATGCTATTTTTGAGGGGGAGAAGATGAAAAGTGATTAAAATATGATGTCAAAAGTTTTATCTTGTGCGAGCTCGACTCAGAATTGACCCACGAATTGACGAAACAACAAATGTTAGTATTTGAAAGGAT
Source organism: Artemisia annua (assembly GCA_014162995.1). Lineage (NCBI taxonomy): Eukaryota > Viridiplantae > Streptophyta > Magnoliopsida > Asterales > Asteraceae > Artemisia > Artemisia annua. The sequence goes on along the minus strand of LBNU01011599.1, from coordinate 20,487 downwards.
TTATCCTAGTAGAAAGTACCATTTCGAGAAACTCTTTCTAGACGTTTACTTTGACGGGTGTAACTTCCTTTTAGGAATGTTAACAACTTCAAGTTAGTTATTAGGGCTAGTTATCACCTAAAAACTGATAATGTATCCCTTTAACTAAGCAACGTAAACGTGTCCCTCGGGTACATGTCTATTAAGAGTGGATCAATTCAAAAGTGCCAACTCTTCCCGCATATGCAAATTTCTGAAAACATTCATGAGCATATGTGGAGGGGGAGTCTTTCATAAGAAATCCAAAACCTCAAAGTGTTAACAAAAAGCTTTATAATCATAAACACTTTGAGAGATTTTCAATGATTTAGTTCAAAGGCATCAATAGGATAGTCATGGAGTTACAAGGTGACTAAGGATAGGTAAAACCGTCCTATGATCCGCCAGAACTGGAGGGATCTACCCAAGGACATCACCAATAGTTAGAAATTAGAAGTCCTTAGGTATGTTATGAAAAAAAGGAGAAAAGAATGAAAGGAGAAAGAAGGGGTTGAAGAATTAAAAAGAAATGAAAGACAATGGTGAAAAGAAATAGCCCTCCATTTTATCAACCTTAGGATAGACACCGGGTTCAATTCATATGCTACTGGTCGTTGCTAAGGCGACACCGGTATTGAAGATAAAGACGTCATGGACCCAGTGATGCAATGCACCTAAACCTTCTTAGCCACTCAGGCATCTCTCAAAAGATCTTTGTTTCATTCTCACGGGAAACCAGTGTAATCTATCGATCGTCTATTAGATATGGTTGATATTGAAAAAGGAGGCCCTCTGCTCCATGCCTCCGCATAGGAAACCAAATGTGCACTTATCGAGTCTAGAGCCATGAGATAACATAAAAGATCTCTTAGGAACACATAATATTTCTACACTAAGTGTCTTGCATCATTGGACACTAAGTGTAAATTATCGAGTCCCTCGCAGATCTTAGCAATCTGCCTTGAACGTTTATGAGGGATTTACTTATGTATTTCTCAAATGATTGAACGGAAATCCTGCCAGGGTCAACATCAAACAGCCCTGACAGCAGGTCACTTTGGTGATTCCTTGTGGATTATGCTTAGTGTTTACGATGGTCCCAAACGGTCTACAGTCGTGGGTTGATCTCCAGCGACTCACCTAATCGTGGGTGTACTTATGTATGTCTGTGTAAGCCCTCTAGAGGGTATCCGATTAGGAACGGCCTTGGTAAGGATTAGAAGGAGTCTTCACACTATGCTGTCGACAAATTCTAATTTCGAACCTGTAAGTACCGGATGTATTATTGCTAACTGTTTCAATGCAGGCACAACAACCATCTTGAGCACCAGCTTCCACATGTTCATACTTGCATCACTACTACTATGAAAGCTCTCATGAAAGATCGAAGCAACGTTTAAGTCAAAGATAGATTCCATGCCAAAAGAATCTACAAAGTAATAAGACAATGATCTAAATCAAAGCAACGTCTAAAGAAGGATTCTACATCAACACTAAGAATCTTTATTAATGGAAAGAGAGCTTCACACGGATGAAAGTTTCAAACATCAAAGATGTATGAGCATGTCGAAAGATGCAGATCCACTGGAGTCTAAGAGAGTGACGAATGGAAGATTACCACATCATTTAATTATTTCCACATCATCAATGACAAAGAACAAAGAACGATGAATCATTTCTACTAATCTTATTTTGAAGACGTCAAAAGCTATGAAAGTCTACAATTAAAGATAAAGACAATGACGTCAAGCAACCTCAACTGACCTTGACGAACATCACTCCTTCATAACCGATCCTTAGGGGAGATTGTTAGGATCTAAGTTTATCAACATTTATCAAGTCTCGGTTATTTCAGTACATGTAACAGGTTGCTACTATATTAAGTTTACTTAAGTTTAGAATGAAGTCCATGTAAACGTCCATTGGGCCTTAAAGCCCACGATTTAGACAAAGTAGGGAGGAAGGGAATGTTGCCCTAGTCCTCACCTATAAATAGGACATCATGTATTTCATTTCACTTGTTGGTTATTTCAATATCTAAAGGAAACTCTTGCACTTTATCTTTCTCATTTGTTATAATCAACCAAACTCTATTTCTCATCTTATTTCTATCATAATCGTTACTTGTGTTTACAATATGGTGACCTAACAAACCCTTAGGTCACAAGCCCAAAAAAATAATTTCTTTTGTTTCCTCTCAGCAATAGAACCTAAGAACATTAATGAAGCATTAAAAGATGAAAGTTGGGTTATGGCTATGCAAGAAGAATTAAATCAATTTAAGACGAATGATGTTTGGGAATTAGTCCCAAATCCAATGAACATGACCATCATAGGAACTAAGTGGGTATATAGGAATAAGTAAGATGAGAATGGAATAGTAACTAGGAACAAAGCTAGGTTAGTTGCCCAAGGTTATAATCAACAAGAAGGAATTGATTATGACGAAACTTACGCCCCCGTAGCTAGATTAGAATCTATTAGAATACTACTTGCCTATGCATGCGCCCTAGACTTTAAGTTATTCCAAATGGACGTGAAAAGTGCATTCCTCAACGGTTTTATCAATGAGGAGGTTTATGTGGCACAACCTCCAGGATTCATTGACTTCGCAAAACCTGATTAAGTTTATAAACTAAAGAATGCTTTATATGGACTCAAACAAGTTCCTAGGCTTGGTATGATCGATTAAAAGCATTTCTTATTAAACATGATTATTCCATGGGAATGGTAGATAACACTCTTTTCACTAAAAGGAAAGACCCAAATCTCATCATTGTTCAAATATATGTCGATGACATTATATTTGGATCGACTTGTCAAGAAATGTGTGATGAATTTGCCAAAATCATGCATGATGAGTTTGAGATGAGTATGATGGGTGAACTAAACTTCTTCCTAGGATTACAAATAAAACAATTAGAAGATGGAATATTCTTTAACCAATCTAAGTAAATTAAGGAAATGCTTAAGTTTGGACTAGAAGACTCAAAACCCATGAAAACACCAATGTCTACGGAAGTAAAACTCACAAAGTGTTGGGAATAAAGCTAACAGTTACCACTGATAGGCTTGTGGAAGACACTGCTGAAGAATGCACTGGCAGTGGAAACTCATTACCACTGCTAGTATATATAGTTACCACTGCTTATTAGATAACTGATGTATTCGTGTATAGATAAGTATAGAATAGATCTTGTGTATATTCTATTTAGATAGCTTAATACTTATCTTGTAAAGGACTCCTTGGTCTATAAAAGGAGATCCTAGGTCATTGTCTAAGGTACGAATTATTCTAGAGAGCTTCAAGGTGTAACCCTAGTGATAGCTAAGATCACTCGTATTATTATCATTAATAATATTGAAGCTTTGTGTTACATACTACTGTTCTCATTCACAATACATCACATAAACAATCTTCTAAGTGTTGCTAAGTAAATTCCGCGTGCTTAACAACATTACTCAAAGTATCTCTAACACAAGGTGTGTGTTTAGATCCATCACAAAGGATGAAGAAGGTGAGTCCGTGGATAACACTAAGTATAGAGGAATGATAGGTAGTTTACTATACATAACGGCAAGTAGACCCGATATCATGTTTAGTGTTTGCCTTTGTGCCCGCTTTCAAGAGGATCCCAAAACCTCTCACCTAGAAGCGGTTAAGCGCATCTTCTGATACATTAAAGGCACTATACACTTAGGATTATGGTATCCTAAGGGATCTGACATAGAAACCATCGTCTATGCGGATTCGGATCATGCGGGAGACTACGTAGATAGAAAGAGAGCACTAGCGGTATTTGCACGTTTACGGGATGTTGTCTAACATCTTGGTTTTCGAAGAAGCAAACCGCTCTTGCTATTTCTACCACCGAAGCCGAATATGTAAGCGCTGGAAAGGCATGTCAACAAGCATTATGGATGAAACAAGCTCTCGTAGACTATGGCGTTAGGTTAGAAAATATCCCTATTATGTGCGATAACAAAGATGCTATAGATTTAAGTAAGAATCCCGTTCAACACTCTAGGAATAAGCATATAGAAATACGTCACCACTTCCTTCACGATAATGTACAAAAAGAAAATATAACTATAGACAAGTAGCATCGGAAGATAACATAGCGGATATATTCACTAAACCCCTTAAGCGTGAACTATTTAACCACTTGCGTTTAGGATTAGGAATGATGGAACAAATTGACTAAATATTATTGCATTACTCATTTATTGCATAAATTTTTTTTCCTTTCTTCGCATCTGAGTCTAGGATTCTATTTCGCACAAGATTAAAGATTGGGAAATAACTTACTATTGCATATTCTATAAAACCCAATCCATTTTACTTCAAACAATTCTCACTTCTAGGAAACACATGAAAGCCATTTTTCTTGCATTATTGAATAATGCTAAAAACATTTTCAAAAATCATGCATAAGATCTCACATGAATCGTCAATATATATAATCTAATATATACAATTGGCATTCATGAATTGAGCAAAAATCGAATCAAAGAGACCTTGGATTGCTTCTTAGGATATCTTTACCCTTGCATTAGGAGTCGAAGCAATCACGTCTCCTCATTTGTTGCATATAGGCACACACTAGGACAAAATCATTAATGATATTGTCACATTTGTTCCATCACTAGTTGCTCACTCACTAGTTGCCTTTGCCCTTGCTTTAGATAGCTCTATTCGGAAGAATGACTTGTTCATTTGTTGTTTCTATTAAGTGTTTTTGTATGCATGCTTAGTTATTAGTATATTACATAACTAAATTGGCACAAAGAGTTGAGCTTGCTTGAAACCAACCTAAAAACATAATCCTTTCTGAAATTTTCTGCCTAGAAGACCCTGTTCTGGTAAACTAGAATTCACCAGATGGGCGGCCCCCTTAATTCATAAGGCGGCCCCTTTAATTATTAAGGGGACCGGCCATCTGATTGTCTGGTTTACAGATTCTTTTTCTGCTTTTTACCCTATTTTACCCTACACTACCCAAAATTCACAAACATATTTTGTCCTAATCCCTCAAACAAACAATAACCATCCAAATCTCACACTATAAATACCTCATTCCTCAAACTCTCCACTCATCACATAATGACTTCTCCCAACAAACCAAAACCAAAAGCCTCAAAGCTAGCAAGGATGACCGAAAAACCCGTTTGGAGAAGAAAAAGCCCTAGAAACAAATCCATCACAACCAATGAAATTGGTAATCAATCAACACCTCCAACTACTTACTTCCCAAATTACACTCCAAACCCACAAGGACATTCATTTGATCCACTTTTCAAACCATACAATTTTGGCCAAACATCGTCCTTTAATCCAAGCTACACATCTCAACCTCAAACCAACTACAATGATCCATATCATTTCGGCCAACCATCAAACTACACATCCAACTACACAACACCTCTTCATCTATACCAAACAAATGACTCACTTCACATTGCCACGGAAAAGCAAAAATTCCGTGAAGAAATTAAACAAATCAATGATCTTGGTGATCTCCTTGCTATGCATCTTGCACAACGCAACAAAGGGCAACCTTCATCATCACCCTATGCTAATTGCTTACCCCACTCTCTCAACTTGGATCAAGTTACAAACCACACCCACTATTGCCTTTGTTGCATCTTTGTTCAAAAACAAATCCTCTACTTGAGTGAAGATATCTCTTGGATTGAATATCTTCTAACTCGACCTCATCCAATACCTCCATTAACACGATACAACATCGTGAGATCCACCGCTACCGCTCTATACCCAACTCCCTACCATTCACCATCAAACAACTAAGCTTTATGCTTGTGTTCCCTAAACAAATAAACCCATTCAACCATGAGTTGTGATGAGACGAAAAATGTTACGTTTTTAGGGGTCAGTTTGAGTCCTAATTCGTATATTATTTGATCGGATTTCACCCAAAGTCGTTTCTTTTCTCATTTTAGGTACTTTTGAGGAGAAAATCACAAAAGAAGCA
>LBNU01011599.1:0-11054 GCA_014162995.1 Artemisia annua | reverse complement strand
GATACTTAACGTATCGTCATAGAGTGAGGTAGGAGCTTATAGAGTTAGGGAATTGAACGCACTCCCTACGACTTGTTAGGAGTACACCCGTCATCCACGCAAACTCAACATACTAATTACATGGTAAAAGATAGTTAGGGACTAATGAAATCTAAGTAAACACTACTTTCCCACCATTATTTTCTCAACTTTAAATTAATTGCATAAGTAGATAACTTGGGTTAGTTTACTAGCAACTAATTCCGCCCACTCCTTCAAAAACGAGATTTTACTGCTTTCAAAAAAACATAAAAATACAAAAATAATCATCTTCCACCCTTAGACCTTAATTAGAGTAGTCTTTAACCTAACGAACACTATTCCCTGTGAGAGAACGATCAATCCCCCGGTACTTGCCACTACATTATACTACATCGGTCAGGTACACTGCCTGGTGGGGATTGTAAGCCTCTTGAGATCCCTTGAGAGGTAAAACAAAGTGCGTAAGCAATCCCTACGCATCAAGTTGCAAGCAAGTCCAAGAGCTCTCTTTGGCAATTTAGGACTATTTTGTTTCTTTTTATCTATTGTATTATCATCAATATGCTTCTAGTATATTGAATGTTGTAATGATGTTCATTTCAAATGATCATCTTATATGTCTGACTGGTTCCTAAAAAAAAATAAAGTTCAAGCCGTTAAAACTCATTCATGAGCAATTGCTTTGGGACTTACAATGTCTTTCTAGAGACATATTGAATATATCACATATTTTTTCCAAAAAGGTTCAAACATAAATGACGTCGTTTCTAAACAACCAGGTGGCTTTTTCATACTTCTAAACTATAGAATGAACTCGGTTTCCTTAAAAAAACATTCCATAATTCTAACATTTTCCAAAAAAGGTTAAATCATTTTTGAAACCCGTGATCTATAAAAAACCAGTAGGTGCTTTTCTCATTAATTCTAAACTAATAATGATCCTCGTTTTTAAAATTTAAGAACTTAAATTCAAACAAAACACAAGTTTAGTTGAGTATTTCTGAGCCATACCTGCGAAAACGTATAAATAATTTCTGATAATGCATAATCAGACACTGTTTTTGTTTAGATTTATCATTGTAAGACGTGTGCCTCTCCAGGCCAAGCTACTAACTAATAATAGTATATATAACTATATATACCTACCCCGAAAGGGCCTCAAAATGTCCCGTTAATATTATATGCAAGGTGTGTACCGTGTACCAATTTTTCCCAAAGAAAAAGTATTTAAGATGAGAAATAATCTTAAATAAGTATATGCTAGAACGTTAGCTAACTATATTGCTTATACTTATACATGGTGACACCTTCTATATGTAGTTTTCCTTATCGAAAGCCTCATTATTTAATTATCGTCCGGGCCCTCAAAAATTTCATAAATTCATGCGGACGGCCCTGCTCCAGGCTCTTTAGTGTTGAACTACATCTAATGCGCTTTCAATATAACATGTACTAGCAGGGTACCTGCGCGTTGCAGCGGCGGATACCCTGAAATAAAATTTTTCGTGAATCTGTATTTTAGTTTTTTATGTTCTTTTTGACAATAAAATTTACGGATATCAAAATTTTCCGTTTAGCTCATGTCCATTCGGCTCGAGCCCGTTAGGCTCGTGTTGTTCAGGCGTCAGACCCCGTTTGCCCGTGCCGTTCGGGCCTCGAGCCATTTGGCCGTTGCCCGTTTCCGGCTCGAATTATTTGTAATATGTGCTGTTTATTATTTGTATTAGTGACACTTAATGCAGGATTGTGTTTAAGTTGGGTTGTAGAATATTGTTGGTAATTTGTATTTTTTGTAAGGGGTGTTTTAATAAGGCACTAATTATATTTATTGACCAGTTAATTAATTGTATTTAATGTACATAATATTTTATTTTATTGGTATTTAATGTTAGTATATTTGTGTTAGAATTAAATATGATGGAAATTCTATAAAGTAGTACGGTTGTGTACTTATAGCTTAGAAGTATGTATTACTAATTTTAATATATTCTATTATAGTAATTTTCCTTTTCCAAATTTTTTATAGATAGATTGAATGTGATACTCTTTCAAAACTGCTTTCAAATGCGAAGACGATTCTTGAAATTTTTTCTTATGTAAATGAGATTTACAAATTAAACAAGACATCATTCAAAATTTGGAAAGAGTATCACTAAGTTCAATGTTTTTCCTTGGTGAAGAGATATATAAAAACAGAAAGAGAGAAACAAAAACAGAAAAAATAATATAAAATCGTACGTGAAAGAAAGAGCGTACGTCATGTGTAAGAAAAAGCAAGTACAAGGCACATGGGAACAGAAAATGAGAAAAATACGTTCAAAAAGAATCACAAGAATGTATAAAACATACGAGTGGAAAAAGACGAAAATCAAAAGAGTAAATTACTTAAATGAACCTTTTTAATAACAACTACTTACCGATATAAACCTCGCACGACGAAATAATCCAAAATGAACATTTTAGATATTATCGCGTTAGTCTATTAGTTAGATTGTTTCTAACCCTACACGTGGTATAAAAGAATGGCTGGCGAAACATGGGCGAGGCATATCAATATAATCATGTGATTCAGAAAGATGGGCGAGGCCTAGGGCGAGTGATGGGTGAGGTGATGTTTAGGGCGAGCCCTAGCGAGGATGAGGGGGCGAGTTTAAATGTTGGGCGAAGTGATTGGGGCGAGTGCTAGCGAGTATAAACTTTATGCACAATGAGGCAGTGTATGGGCGAGTCCGGCGAAGGATGCATAATGGCGAGTTCCAAATGTTCTGCAGGAGTAGGGCGTGAGAATTATTTCTAGGCGAGTGCTAAGTGGGTTTTTAAGAAAGTTTCATGCAAATATAAAAGCAATGTTTTATTATATTCATGAAGTACCGAATATATACATCAAAGGCATAATAGTGGATGAAAGGTGAAAATGTGATTCCATTTGTCAAAAGTACCCTACTTTCTGTTAAAAGTAATAGCATGATTATGAGTAGCATAGTAGGATACGGTTTTTATATTGAGAAAGCACAATGAGTTTGCACTTAAAAGGTTGTACAGTCAGAAACATGATGCGCAAAGCTAGGAAGTGGAAATTTTTTGGCACACTACAGAGTTCCAAACCTGTAAATATTATTCATGACTGCAAATACTGCAACTTTAAAATGCAGGGAAGATGATAAAAACGGGCCGATTCTTATTGATTTTTTGGGCGATGCTGTGGACGAATAAAAAGGTTGATGTGACATGTTTTAGTCACTTGTGAACCCTCTAAAAAATGTTCATCTCCCGTAAACGATACACTATAAGTTCATTTCGTATTGTAAATCAAAATCCTTTATTGTGAAAAATCTAACTCCAATTTTTAGACTTAATGAGTTTAAGATTTTGTAATCATCAAAAAGAGGGAGATTGTTGATATAAGTAATGTCTAAAAACATTATTAATATTTTTCAATATCTCTATATTTTGATAATCACAAAATATAAACTCATTATACTAGAGATTATGACGTAAACAAGTATTTAGTTGTAAATATTCATTTCAACAACTTAATCACTTAAGGTATGAATAAACAAAGTGTTTATTGCATTCTATGATCAAATGACATTTTTCTTAATTACTAAACTTTTTATAAAATGTCATAAAACATTTTATTTCTTTTACAAAACATTTTTGGAATTAAAAGAATATGTTTAATTCATTATAAATATATGAATTCAAATTTTCAACCAAAAACGGCAAACATAATCCAGAAAAACCTTCCCCACAAAAGGACAAAAATCTCCAACGTTCTGGAGGGGGCGGCCCCCCTTAATTCACAAGGCGGTCCCCTTAAAATTTAGGGGACCGGCCCCTAAATTATGGCGACCGGCCACGCTCCAGAACAGTATTTTTGTCCCTATAAATACTGGTTCATTCCACAGATTTTTCTCACCTTTTGCATTAAAACTTTATGTTCTAGATCTCCATTTCTATTCTCTAAAATCCTTTGATCATATATACATAAATCTTTGTTTCAAAGTGATCCAAGCCTCAAACTTTCAAGTGCAAGAGAAGAATACTTCAATTTACCAAGAGAAGAAGTATTACAACTTGTTGTGACCTCCACATCCAAGTTGTTAGAGCATCATCCATTATATCTATTTCTTTGTGTAACTAGTTGTGAATATTTGGTAGAAGATGGATTAGCAAGGTGTGTAGATAGAGAAGTTGTGAAGTAGATAGTTGGGAAGTAGATAGTTGTGAAGTGGATAGTTGGGAAGCAGATAGTTGTGAAGAAGATAGTTGTGAAGTAGATAGTTGTGAAGAAGTAGTGTTGTGATTAAGTAGTGACTAGGTGTGAAGAAGTCATGTAGAAGGTGTGACGAAGTTGTGGTGTGAATATTGGTGTGTAAGTTTTCTCCGCCAAAAGGGAGCTTGTTGACATAGTGAAGAAAACTCTCGAGTTAGGTGCTCTGGGAGTGGAGTAGGGCAAGGAAGGTGTCCTTGTAGCCGAACCACTATAAATCTCTTGTCTCGCGGTTCGATCTTTCCATCTCTTACTTATTTCTTTACTTACATTATAATTGCTATAGTATACATATATATAGTTGTTCATATTGTGCAAGACTTGAGTTCACATAATATCGAATCTAAATTTTTGGAAGTTAACAAAACGTACAAACAAAATTTTTCATAATAAATTAGAAAGACGTAAAACTATTCAACCCCCTTTCTAGTTTTCCACATTCTTCAATTTCAGTAGCAGTAAGGATGTGAGTGCCTTTAACAGATTCTTCTTTGATCATTTTTTTAATCACAACTCTAGGCTTCTTAGTTTCTTGTCCCTGCCCTTCCCTGATTGTCACTCTCGTACTTGGCTTCTTACGTTTAAACCTAGGAGCGCTAACTTTTTCCTTATTCGTTCCAAGGGTAGGCTCCACTGGTTGTGGTCTTGCTAGAGGAACGTCTATTCTAGCTCTTCCATTCACATAATCCAAATACGCCTTAGTATCCTTCACATCATCAGTCAACATCCACTTAGGAATTGCCATTTCCCTTGCCGTAGAATGAGCGACCTCGATTTTGACTTTCATCATTATGGAGTCATCTTTCGCGTCATGCCTCATTGCTTCGGTTCTTTTGGGCATGTAAGGGTTGATGTTTAGGATGTATGCAATGATAAGTTTAGTGAATCAGACAAATGGGATAGCGTTTGTCATCTTTGACTTTCGAAACATAAAATCTTCCCATATCAATGAGGCGTAATCGATGTGCTTATTTGCTATAACATCCCAAAACATCCTTAAAGTGCGCATGTGCATCCGTCTAGCCCTGTAACCTAGGTAGATGTATACATCTGTTGAGGATAATGAAAAGTGTGTTCCAAGTTTCTGTTAGATGTTTTCTTTTGAACTCTGACATAGTAGGTTCCTTTTGATCATCAAAACCTAATGATCTCAGACAGTAAAGAATCTCAGGCTTGAACTGGGGATTTTCAGTGAAGTTTACTTGGTTATTAGTATTACGTTCTGGCAATAGCAGCACAGTGCGGAATTCATCAAGGGTGAGTGTGAATGTGTATCTATCAATCTTGAAGGTGTAGTGGTCGATGAAGAATTTGACAGTTGTACAAAATTGTTTTATGTAGATGACAAGTACAGTCGCAGAATTGGTGAGTATAGATGCCAGTGGGTGATTTCTGAGGACTTCACATTTGACATGGAACTTTGCATTGCAGCTTATGGTGTCGAAGTTTACTCAAGCATTGCAATTTGCTATTCCCATATGAGTATGTCCAGGTACTAGTTTTTCCTCATATACTAGTGGTTGTTGACCTTGTTGTGCCATTTGAGTTCTCAGATTAAAATACAGATGAGTTAGATTTTTCACAATAAAGGATTTTGATTTAACCCAATTACGAGAATGAACCTTATAGTGTATCGTTTTACGGGAATGAACATTTTTTAGAGGGTTCACCAAAGTGACTAAAACATGTCACAATCAACCTTTTTATTCGCCCACAGCATCGCCCAAAAATCAATAAGAATCGCCCGGTTTTTATCATCTTCCCCTGCATTTTAAAGTTGCATATTTGCAGGTCATGAATATATTTACAGGTTTGGACTCTTGGTAGTGTGCCACAAAAATTTCCACTCCTAGCTTTGCGCATCATGTTTTCTGCTGTACAACCTTTAAGTGCAACACTCTTGTGCTTTCTCCAAATATATAAACACTATCTACTATGCTACTCATAATCATGCTTTTACTTTTTAACAGGAGTAGGGTACTTTTGACAAATGGAATCACATTTTCACCTTTTCATCACTATTATGCCTTTGTGTATTATATTGTACTTCATGAAATATAATAAACACATTGTTTTTATATTTGCATGCAAACTCTCCTAAAACCCACTTAGCACTCGCCTAGAATAATTCTCACGCCCTACTCCTCGCCCAGAACATTTGGAACTCGCCCCATATGCATCCTTCGCCCAGGAACTCGCCCAACACTCGCCTACATTTGGTGCATAAAGTTTATACTCGCCTAGCACTCGCCCCAACACTCGCCCAACATTTAAACTCGCCCCTCACCTCGCCTAGGCCTCGCCCTAAACCATCACCTCGCCCAGCACTCGCCTAGGCCTCGCCCATCTTTCTGAATCACATGTATATTGATATGCCTCGCCCATGTTTCGCCCAGTATTCTTTTTATACACGTGTACGGGTTAGAAACAATCTAATAATAGATCTAACGGATAATATCTAAAAAGTTCATTTTGGATAATTTCGTGTGCGATGTTTATATCCGTAAGTAGTTGTATAAAAAGGTTCATTTAAGTAATTTACTCTTTCATTATTCATTTTGCATGTAAGGCACATCACATTTAATTTGGTAAGTGTTTAAATCCNGCCCAACATTTAAACTCGCCCCTCACCTCGCCTAGGCCTCGCCCTAAACCATCACCTCACCCAGCACTCGCCTAGGCCTCGCCCATCTTTCTGAATCACATGTATATTGATATGCCTCGCCCATGTTTCGCCCAGCATTCTTTTTATACACGTGTACGGGTTAGAAACAATCTAATAATAGATCTAACGGATAATATCTAAAAAGTTCATTTTGGATAATTTCGTGTGCGAGGTTTATATCGGTAAGTAGTTGTATAAAAAGGTTCATTTAAGTAATTTACTCTTTTGATTTTCTCTTTTTCCACTCTGTATGTTTTTATACATTCTTGTGATTCTTTTTGAACGTATTTTTCTCATTTTCTTTCCCATGTGCCTTGTACTTGCTTTTTCTTACACATGACGTACGCTCTTTTCTTTTCACGTACGATTTATATTATTTTTCTGTTTTTGTTTTCTCTCTTTCTGTTTTTCATATATCTCTCACCAAGAAAACATTTGAAATTAGTGATACTCTTTCCAAATTTGAAGTGATGTCTTGTTTTGAATTTGTAAATCTCATTGACATAAGAAAAAATATTCAAGAATCGTCTTCGCATTTGAAAGCAAGTTTTGAAAGAGTATCACATCTAACTATCTTATAATGGAGGAAGGTCTACTATTAATAGAAATACTTAAAATTAAGCAATACAACTTCTAAAGCTATAAGTACAACAACCAGTACTACTTATAGAAATTTCCATCATATTTAATTCTAACATACAAATAATACTAACATTAAATACAATAAATAAAATATTATGTACATTAAATACAATTAATTAACTGGTCAATAAATATAATTAATGCACTTATTAAAACACCCCTTACATAAGAAATACAAATTACCAAACATATTGTACAACCAACTTAAACACAATTCCTGCATTAAGTGTCACTAATACAAATAATAAAGCACATTATACAAATATTCAAGCCCGAACGGGCAACGGGCCAAATGGGCTCGAGCCCGAACGGGCACGGGCCAAACGGGGTCGAGCCTGAACAGACACGAGCCAACGGGCTCGAGCCCGAATGGACATGAGCTAAACGAAAATTTTGATATCCGTAAATTTATTGTCAAAAAGAACATAATAAACTAAAATACATGATTCACCGAAAAATTTTATTTCAGGGTATCCGCCGCCGCAACGCGCAGGTACCCTGCTAGTACTATGTTATACTTGAAAGCGCATTAGATGTAGTTCAACACTAAAGAGCCTGGGAGCAGGGCCGTCCCATGAATTTATGAAATTTTTGAGGGCCCCGGACGAAATTAAATAATGAGGCCTTTCGATAAGGAATACTACATATAGAGTGTCACCATGTATAAGATATAATGCAATTAGTTAGCTAAACGTTCTAGCATATTACTTATTTAAGATACTTTCTCATCTAAATACTTTTTTCTTTGTGAAAAATATGCGTACACGGTACACATGCATATAATTATTAACGGGACAAATTTTGAGGCACACCCTCAAAGCCGGCCCTGCCTGGGAGGCACACGCTTACAAGGATAAACTAACAAAAACAGGTCTGATTAGCTATCAGAAATTATTACACGTCGCAGGTATGGCTCAGAAACTCAACAAACTTTGTTTTGTTTGAATTTAATTCTCAATTTTTTAAAAACGAGTTCATTATGGTTTAGAATTATGGAAAAGCACCTGGTTGTTTTAGAAACGGGTTTTCAAAAATGTTTAACCTTTTTGGAAAATGTTTTAGAATTATGGAAATTTTTTTAAAAACGAGTTCATTATGGTTTAGAATTATGGAAAAGCACCTGGTTGTTTTAGAAACGAGTTCATATTATGTTTAACCTTTTTGGAAAAATTTTGAATTTTGAAACTTGTAGTCAAATGGTCAAAATTTGACCGTTGATTGTTTTGACCAGCGAGGTAACATTTTGACAAAACAAGCTTGGTAGACAGGACCGTTTGACCAGCGAGGTAAGTATGAGTTACCTCGCTTTAATAGCTCATGTTTAGCACCCACAATTTATGCCGTGCACGGTTAGACACATTGAAATCATGTATATTGGCATGATGATGATTACTTTTTATGTTTTTGTAAAACCTCATAAGATTCTTTTTTAGTTTATCAGATTGTAAACATAATATGCTGATAAGGGAAAATGATTGAAAAGATAAGACACATTTTGATCCAAAACAAAGTTGCACACAGACACACAGTCCCAAATCGACTGTTAAGGTGCACCGCAAAAAAAAAGGTATCACTAAAGGTTTGGCCCAACCTCAGGTCCATAATATATCACTTGAGTCCAGTCCAAAGTTTTTGAAACTAATACTAAGATGTTTGGTTATCTTTTAAAATTTATTTATACTTCGTTTCTAAAGTATCGTGAGGTCGAGAATGCTTCAATCTTGTTTTCTCATACTCCGTAGCTCGTTAGGAATCTTGTGCAACATCGATCTTATAAAACCACATTGACGTGAATGGTAGGTATATTTTGTCATCTACATAGCAAATGTGGTTCTAGTGCTTAGCATCTTTTCACTTAAAAATCACTTTCGATACTATAGACGATGCATCAAAATGAACATAGATGCATTTAACTTAAGTCGATGCATTTCAAGTGTGTGGTTAGCTAATTCTCATTCTTCCCTGCCTTCAAGATGTAATAGTAAAGTTGCAACCAAGGATCAGACATGGAACCATTACCAAAACGAATCACAATAAAACTCAACAACCCAATTAGCATCATGTAACTGGAATAGCAACTTTGAAACATAACATATCTATATCAACATAACATATATATATCAACAGTTTACATTTAATTTGGAATAGCAACTTTGAAACATAACATACTAGCATACATGTATGCCCTTATTGAATATTGACCTTATACTTTTTGGGTAAAGGGAATTACCCCGGTAAATATATATTGACCTTATACTTTACATTACGAGTTTACATTTAATTTGAAATAAGCAAATTAATTTAGCTATACACATAACATATCTATATCAACAGTTGAGAGCAAGACTGCAGAAAACATTGTCGTCGTTCCATATGATTACACTGAGGCCACTGTGATCTCATATTTCCTCATGATTGGTGTTCCCGTTGCCACTGTAGAGTTACTAACTACATCAGATGAAGACCAACCAGAAGAAACAGCATTCCAAGCTATCCGAGTGACAGTATCACCATACTCGCCAACCCCTGAAACCAAATGGGAGAAAGGATTCAAAGGATCTGGCACCTCTAATGCACCTTCCAACATTTTCACAACAATACTCATCACCGGCCTAGTCTCGGGCCTATATTGAACGCAACAAAGAGCCACCTCAAGCATCCTTTCGACAACTTCGTGATCATTCTTCTCAATGCCACAAACTATCATCAAAACGTTCAATTCTTTCTTGTCATACAAGTCCCACTACAAATTTTTGACATACACTGTATAAACTTTTCCTCACTAAATTTTTTAAAAAATACCAAAAGTAAATATAAAACATATAATAGTAAAACTTTGCATATACTAACTAAAACTTTCTCACCAAAAATTTTTAAAAAATCACCAAAAATAAAAAAACACCAAGAACACAAACTTCCTCAACTAAATTGTGAAAAATTGATAAAAAGTCCCAAATAAAAAATGATAAAGCAGAAAAAATATAAAAGAAAAATAATAACTTTTCACATAAAGTTAAAATGAAAAAGTCACCAAAACGTAAATAATAAACAAAATACAGTCTTTTAATCATCCTAATTGCGAAAAACGATACCCCTCCAATTCCAATCTCCATCTCCCAAAACATATGCTCGCTCATCCCATCTCCAAACCGCCTTTCAAATAATGGTAATCATATGATTTAAAGCATAAACTCTTCTGCCTATCCCATCTCCCACTGAAACCCTAAACCATCCCATCCCACCACGAACACCAAACGTCACTTCTCTGTCTCTATCCCTAACTCCGGCAGCTCTCGTCCTATCGCGGCCATCCATACCTAACTCCGCACATGCTTCAAGCGTCGCAACGTCCTTCTACCCTAACTCCGCACGTCTCTATCCGGCGTCTCATCACCGATGTAACCCTAACTCAGATAATAATTCCGTCATTGATAGCTTATTAGCTATTGAGTT
>LBNU01011598.1:101392-116984 GCA_014162995.1 Artemisia annua | reverse complement strand
GGAAATCCTGCCAGGGTCAACATCAAACAGCCCTGACAGCAGGTCACTTAGGTAATTCCTCGTGGATTACGCTTAGTGTTTATGATGGCTTCAAACGGTCTACAGTCGTGGGGTGATCTCCAGCGACTCACCTAATCGTGGGTGTACTTAGTTGTGCCCGTGTAAGCTCCTTAGGGGGTATCCGATTAGGAACGGCCTTGGCGCAAATTAGAAGGAGTCTTCACACTATGCTGTTGACAAATTCTAGTTCAAACCTGTAAGTACCGGTTGTATTATTGGCCCTAACCTGTTTTATTTCAGGGTACAAATGACCATCTTGAAACACCAACTTCCACCTGCTCATACATACATCTCAAATGGCCAAAGGAAAGCTCGATGCCAACATCACGTCTAAGAAAAGATTCTACGACAACAAATCATGAATCTCAACAAACAACAGACAAAGAGCCTACGAATGCATAACTACAACACAGTCAAAGATGGTGATGCAGCCATGACGGAACGGGGGAGCGAATTCATTGGACGACACCGGAAAGTGACGTTTTATGGCACGGCATTACAACATCATCTATCATTTTTCACACAACAAAGGACAAAGAACAAAGGAACGATGAATCACTTATACTACAATCATTTTGAAGACGTCTAAAGCTACAATGTCAACCAGTTAAAGTCCAAAGACAAAGACGTCAAGCCAACCTCGATGACCGTGACGAAATTCAATCCTTCAACAATCCTTCATGGACCGATCCTTAGGGGGGAGTATTGTTAGGATCCATAGGTTTTTCAACTATTCAGTCAAGTCTCGGTCATTTCATTTTCATTGTATAGTTTGCCTAGAATTATCTCTATTTAGCTACGTTATTTTAATACTCGTAATGCGTTGTATGTAATAGCGTCTAAGTTTAAAGTCCAATGCGCCTAAAGCCCAAACGTTTAAGGAGGAAAGGAAGGACTAGCGCGTGTTTTTTCCCATAGCCTCCCATCCTATAAATAGGACCTCTATGTAATCCTTTCCTGTTGGTTAATTTCATATCTTAAGGAAACCTTCTTGTTCTTCATCTTTCATATTGATCTTAAATCGAACCAATCTTAATATCTCATCTCATTTCTTTCATTGAATACTTGCTTGTTTACTAAAATGGGTGACCTTAACACGGACGTTTTTGGAGCATAAAGTGAAGAAAACGACAAAGTCTCAAAGAAGCTGGAAATTACAACCTGACGGCTTCAGGAGTCAACAACGGGTGACGCCGTCAGGTAAGGATGACAAAAGGAAGTGGAATTCAATTATCAAAACGACAGGCCAGGAAAGGATTTCAAGATTTACACCTGAACGCCCGTCAAGGTGTTTTAGAAGATGGTAGGCCGTCACGTGTTAAGTTAAAGAGAGGACGGCCCAGGAGAGTTTTTACAAGCTGACCACGGTTTTCCCAAATGGATCTAGGCCCCATCCGAGAACCCTAATCGGCGGAGCGCTGGGACGGCGCTCAGGCCCCTATAAGCTGACGGGCCGGGGGTCCGAACTTATTCTCTTCTAATAGTTATATTTTCCAAATTTATCATTCATTAGTGTGGAACTTTGTGGAGAACTTTTAGGGCAAACCCTAAGACAATTTTCTGGACTTTTACGGGCTTTCCAACCCTTTGGGAACCCTAGTGCTTAATCTAAAGATAAGTCTTCACTTTAATTCAACAATATGTCTATGTGTTGGTTGTCGAATATCTATCTTGCTTGGTCTTTCATTAACATGAGTAGCTCTAAAAATTCTCTAGTGTTTGCCTTAATCTAATGAAACCTAACTATTTGATTATTTGGTTAATTGGTGTGTGTTGTTTGTTTGTTGGGATGATTGTTTCATCATGTTAGCGCTCAAGGAAGAACTGGGCCAACCTCCTTTATGGTAACGTGCCTTGAACGTTCTGGAAACATGGTAGTCGAGCACAAATACTACTATTAAGGAGCTATAACGCTAATAGATGCTTACTTGTACTAATCCCATAATGGTGTATGGCCAGAGTCATTGGCATAGATGGGACTGACCAATAGGAAATATTGGAGAAGATATGATGTATATCACTCCCATGAAGATCATCTGATTATGAATGAGATGTACCACGCCTGCACATCTAGCGAAGATAATCAAAAAAGAGTATAGTTATCTTATGACAAAGAATGTAAACCGTAATAAATAAAGATAGTAAATAGGATAGTACATGAAAACCAATAAGGTAAAGACACAGTTTTGGACAAATTCCATTAAATTAGTTTGTCTATCAACCTTCACAGTTATGAATGACATTGATTGTGTAATATATATATATATAGTGAACACAAAATAAGATATTAAATAATTAGTAAAATATATTAAATATACATATATATATATATATAATATATTATATAATTATTTTATTTTAATTTGCAAAAGTAGTAAACTTGGGTTAGTTGATTAACAACTAATTCCGCCCTTCTTCCAAAAACCGAGATTTTACTTGCTTTCTAAAAAATATAAAAATACAAAAAGAATCTTCCTTCCACCCTTAGACCTATTAGATTAGCTTTTCTATCCTAACGAACACTATTCCCTGTGAGAGAACGATCAATCCCCCGTACTTACCACTATCCTATACTACATCGGTCAGGTACACTGCCTGGTGGGGTTGTAAGCCTCTTGAGATCCCTCGAGAGGTAAAACCTGTTGTAAGGTTACAAAACCACGCATCAGTGCAAGTTTGGGAAAAACCCTAAAGACGAATTTGGCTGTATTTTCAAGGGTTTTTCACCCTTGAATCCTTCATGTTCAATTAAAGATAAGTCCTCACTTAAATTAATCAATATGTCTATGTGTTGGTTAATCATATCTTATGCTTGTCTTTCAATTAACATGCTAGGCTAGATTTTTCCTGTGTCTGCTTAGATCTAATGAAACCTAACTATTAATTATTGGTTGATTGGTGTGTTATTACTTGTCTTGGATGAATGTTTCATCAATGTTAGGCTTAAGAAAACTGGCTAAACTCCTATATGGTAAAATGCTTGAACGTATTAAGAATCATGTAACTAATGCGTACTAGGTTATTAAGGTAGTATTTAACGCATGAGCCACTGTTTACAATCCCTATGATTGGGTGCTTTACGCATCGTTGTAGGAGGAGATAAGAGCTCATAGAATTGGGGAGATATATACGCCACCCCATGAATTGTTAAGGAATACACCCGTCATCCACGCAATTAATACATACACCAATTAACCGGTAAAAGATAGTTAGGGAGTAAGGAAATCTAAGTAAACACATTTGTCTCCCTATAAGTTTTCACAACCACAATAGTTTAGTTATTTTATTTTTAATTGCAATTGTAGTTTTTGGGTTAGTTGACTAGCAACTAATTCCGCCCACTCCTCCAAAACCCGAGATTTTACCTGCTTTCAAAAAAAAATATAAAAATACAAAAATAATCTTCCTTCACCCTTAGACCTTTTAGAGTAGCTTTTCTAACATAACGAACACTATTCCCTGTGAGAGAACGATCAATCCCCCGTACTTACCACTACACTATACTACACCGACCAGGTACACTGCCTGGTGGGATTGCAAGCTTCTCAAGATCCCTTGAGAGGTAAAACCTGTTGCGTGGTCGCAATCCCACGCTCATCACCCGGTCCATTGTGTTCCTAAAAAAGGCGGTGTGACCATCGTTACTAATGATGATAATGAGCTTATTCCTACACGTCTCATCACCGGATGGAGAGTGTGTATCGACTACCGAAAGCTTAATGAAGCGAATCGTAAGGACCATTTCCCACTTCCTTTCATGGATCAAATGCTAGAACGTCTAGCGGGAAATCAGTTCTATTGTTTTCTTGATGGTTTTTACGGATACTTTCAAATACCCATTGACCTTCATGATCAAGAAAAGACCACCTTTACTTGCCCTTATGGGACGTTTGCTTATCGACGTATGCCCTTTGGCTTATGCAATGCTCCAGGCACATTCCAAAGGTGCATGATGGCCAATTTCCATGACATGATCGAGAAGACTATGGAAGTATTCATGAATGACTTCTCGGTCTATGGAAATTCTTTTGCCCTTGCCTCTAACATTTAGAAAAAATGCTAAAATGGTGTGAAGACACCAACTTGGTTCTAATTTGGGAGAAATGTCATTTCATAGTTAAAGAGGGTATAGTCCTCGGCCATAAGATTTCCAAAGCCAGGATTGAGGTTGATAGAGCCAAAGTCGATGTGATCGCAAAATTACCTCATCCCACGACCGTTAAGGGAATCCGAAGTTTCCTCGGTCATGCCGGCTTCTATAGACGATTTATACAAGACTTTTCTAAAATAGCCCGACCTTTGACCCACCTTCTTGAAAAAGATGCCCCGTTCTTCTTCTCAAATGAATGTGTTGAAGCATTTAATATCCTTAAGAAGAAGTTAACGGAGGCTCCGATCTTAGTTGCCCCCGATTGGGACTTGCCTTTTGAGCTTATGTGCGATGCTAGCGATTATGCTATCGGGGCGGTCTTGGGGCAACGAAAGACTAAGTATTTTTAGCGGATACAATATGCAAGTAAGACAATGACCGATGCTCAATATCACTATACGACTACTGAAAAAGAGATGTTAGCCGTTATTTATGCCTTTGAAAAGTTTAGACCTTACCTTCTTTTTGAAAAAGTGTATAGTGTACACGGATCATTCGGCCTTAAAATACCTAATGGCAAAGCAAGACGCTAAGCCAAGATTGATGCGGTGGGTTCTCCTTCTTCAAGAATTCAATGTCGAAATTCGTGACAAGAAAGGAGCGGAGAACCTAGCCGCCGACCATTTATCTAGACTTGAAAATCCCCATCAAAGTGATCTCGAGAAAAAGGAAATCACCGAGACATTTCCTCTCGAGACACTTGGGAGTTTGGCACATGATTCTAGTATCCTATGGTTCGCCGACTTTGCGAATTACCATGCGGGAAATTTCATTAGAAAAGGGATGTCGTCCCAACAAAAGAAGAAATTCTTTAAGGACGTTAGGCATTATTATTGGGACGACCCCTATTTATTTAGAGTTTGTGCCGACCAAATTATACGGAGGTGTGTTCATGGCAAGGAAGCCGATGACATACTTATGGCATGCCACAGTGGACCCACGGGGGGACATCATGGTGCCAACTACACCGCCAAGAAAGTTTTTGATTCCGGCTTCTATTGGCCGACGATATACCGGGATGCGCAAGACTTGGTGAAGTCTTGTGATTCTTGCCAGCGTCAAGGAAAAATCTCTCAAAAAGATGAAATGCCTCAAAATTCTATTCAAGTTTGTGAGATTTTTGACGTCTGGGGTATTGATTTTATGGGTCCATTCCCATCTTCGAGAGGGAATAAGTATATACTCGTGGCCATCGATTACTTGTCTAAATGGGTGGAAGCGAAGGCGCTCCCTACCAATGACGCCCGAGTTGTGGTTAAGTTTTTGAAGAGTTTGTTTGCCCGATTCGGGACACCTCGTGCTATTATTAGTGATCGTGGTACTCATTTTTGTAATGACCAATTTGCCAAAGTTATGCTTAAGTATGGAGTCACCCATCATCTTAGTACCGTGTATCATCCGCAAACGAGCGGTCAAGTTGAGGTGTCCAATCGTGGACTTAAGAGGATTTTAGAACGGACCGTAGGAGAAAATCATGCCTCATGGGCCGATAAACTTGATGATGCTTTATGGGCCTTCCGTACCGCTTACAAAACCCCCATCGGGTGCACTCCATATAAGTTGGTATACGGAAAGGCTTGTCACTTGCCCATTGAATTAGAACACAAGGCTTATTGGGCCTTAAAACATGCCAATTTTGACCTTAAGACCGCGGGTGATCACCGTAAAGTGCAATTAAATGAATTGGCCGAGTTACGTGATCAAGCCTACGAGAATTATTTAATCTACAAAGAGAACACGAAGAGGATTCATGATGCTAAGATTAAGAACCGTGAATTCAATTTTGGAGACCAAGTCCTTCTTTTTAACTCTAGATTGAAGATTTTCTCGGGCAAGCTTAAATCCCGTTGGTCTGGACCGTTCACCATTGCCCAAGTATTCCCTTATGGTACCTTTGAGTTGTCCCAATCGGATGGTCCCAATTTTAAGGTGAACGGTCATCGACTTAAACATTACAGTACTTCGGAGGGGACAAACCACCCAATGGTGTCCTTGACCTCCAAACTTTCCCCAAGGACGACTGAATTCGGGGATCGAGTCAAGCTATGTGACTCGGTAATTGATGAGTGTGTAAATACTCATCATTTTTACCTAATCTGAACTGCCAAAACATCCAAAAACACCCAATAATGCATCAAAATAGTGAAAATATCCCAGGATTGTGTTTTATATGTTTTAGATGCAAAATGTTTGAAAACAAATGAAAAACGAACAAAGTTTGCACAATTAGCAGTTTCAGTCCCTCAACTTTCAAAACTTGTCAAATCTAGTCCCTAAGTATTAATTTTGAAAGTAAAGTCAACCAAAGTCCTTAGAAAATCACAAGTTATCATAATTAGTCCTTTGATGAAAAGTTTCAAAAGTTTACAAGTTTAGTCCCTGAACTTTGCAAAAGTGTCAAAAATAGCCCCTGGGATTAAAATCTTTTGGAAATAACAATTATGGTTCTTGAATTATGAAACTTTGGCAAAATTACACATTTGGTCCCTCAAGTTTCAAATATGGCAGAATTAGTCCCTGGGAAGTTCAAAAATGGAAAATTATCACCATGGTCCTTGTACTATTCACAATTGACAAAAATCACCCCTGGAATATCTTTGGAAAGTTGGCAAAACCAGTCCCTCAAAAATCCAAAATTACAAAATTGGTCATTGTTATAAGTATAAGCCAAACGGACCATTTGTATAATTATAAACCCAAATCCAATCCAAGTTCAAAAACAAACACACTCCTTATAACTCCAGCCCACCCATTAACCTTTTGTCTTGGCCCAATTACTTTCCCAGTCCACCAAGCCCAAAAACCACTCACCCCGTTTTATAATAAAACCAGTCAACCCCACCNCCACTGCCCACTCCACTAAACCTGACACCATCACCTTGCAATAAATGCACCACCCCCCACAAGCCCCAATTGCTCTGTTTCTGTTTTGGCGCCAAAAGTAATCCAAGGGTCAAGAAAGCTCATCTCTCATCCAAGGGTCCAGAATCAAGTGGGAAATGCTCAGAGGAGGTCAGAAACGCTAATGGAACCCTATATAAAGAAAGAGAAGAAAGGAGAAGAGGAGGGTAGTTTTAATTTTTAGAATTTTATGTCGTTTTCATTAGCTATCAAAATTCCAGTGTAATTTTTAGTTTAAAAGTAATGTTTTAAGTCTTTCCAGTGTATCTTGAACTTATTCCAGTAATCAATTGAAGTTTTTTCTTTTTGAATTCAGTTTATGCTTATCTTTACCTCAAAAACTCATGATATTCTTAATGTTGTTTAAAAATGTTGTTAAGGACCCATAAGCTCACTTAGGATCATAAATATAGCTCTGCAAGCTATTAGAAGTAATAAAAAGCAGTGTCACTTAGAAAAGTAAAAATATCTAAAAATCAAG
Organism: Artemisia annua; assembly: GCA_014162995.1. Lineage (NCBI taxonomy): Eukaryota > Viridiplantae > Streptophyta > Magnoliopsida > Asterales > Asteraceae > Artemisia > Artemisia annua. The sequence continues at coordinate 109,392 of LBNU01011598.1, read as the reverse complement.
AAAAATTCCACTGAAAATAAAAAAATAAAAGAGAGAAGAAGAAAAGAAGAAGAAGAAGCTGAGGAGCAGGGTTTAGAACTCCAAGGGGAGTGTTAGGATTTTTCTTTGGTCCTTGGTTCTTGATTTATGGCAGGATTGCACATTGTGAGCACATTTCTGATTTCCTTTCACTCTTTATGATTCATAGCTTATCTCTTGCTCATTCCTGTTCTTTTAAGCTTATTTTGTGTTTAGTATTGATAATATAGCTTAAATTCAGTTGGTGGTTCATTAGCATAGTTGGTTATAGTGGTCTAAATCTGTTCTTCTTTGTTTATTTTAGCTTAATTAATCACAACTCATCAATTAAAAGAAGTGTCATAAGCTAAGTTTTTCATTTACTTAATAAATTATAAAATCTGTCTCTATAAGGGGTGTTTGGATGAACCAGTGTCCATGTGCTCAGGGAGATTTATGTGTTTTTTTCTGGTTCAACATGCTTCCCTGGTCTCATTTAAACCTTTTCAACCAATAAACTCAGGTCTTGTATAGCCAAAAGTCAAAATCACCACTTGATCCCCTTGAATTGCTCACTGTTAGGTTTTAGGGGAGGGGATCCCATCATTTCCATTCACAAGTACTTCATTTACCCTAGTTTAGTTTCATTTTAGCTTAATAAAACATTTTCAGCATCTAGGATTGAATCAAAACTCATATTAGTCAACATTCATAAAAAGTAAAAAGTCAAAAATGGTATCTGATAAAATGGGCAGATTTTCTTTGTCACTTCTAGGGTTCAATATAGTTTGGAAATAAGTGATTCTTGTTTTTCTGTGTTATTTGGTTGCTTGTGGATCTGTATCATCAAGAAAATCTCATTTTGGAACTTGTTTGCTCATAGATTTTAAACCTCAAAATCACTTGCAGGGGAAGATATCTCCCCTGTCTCAGCACACTGTCACCATCTCCACCACTTGAGTGAGTTCCACAGGCCACATCAGTGAGCCCCAGGGCTTATTCTTGGTTCCTAGTTGTGCATAAGCTAGCTGAGAACACATCTCACCCAAGCTTTTAAGCTTAAGCTCTGTGGACCCCACCTGTGTGATCCCTAGAACTTTGTCCCATTTCTGTGTTGAGAAAAGAAATTCCAAGTGCTTATTTTTAGCTTGTAGCTTATTCAGTGCATATTTCTTGTTGATTTAGCTTCATACCAGTTCTAGTAACTTGCTTGCACCATAATCCATCACTGTGGACCCCACTTGAACTCATTTGAGCTGATTTCTAGCTTAAGTCAAGCAAAAGTCAACTGTATAAGCATTTTGGTGTCCATTTGGCTTATTTTTAAGCTAGAAAAAAGTTGTCTTCACAAAAGTTTCTTATTTTTAGTAGTTAAATAGATTTCGAAAAGAAAAACCAGAAAAATCCAATTTAAAATTAAGTGATAGTTTCTATTTAATATTAATTATCTTTTTAATTTTCCTTTTTAGCTTTTTATTAAGTAATTTGCATTTTTATATTTTTATTAATTTTCTTTTATATTAAAGTATTCTTAGTAATTTTTCCAGAATTTTATATTGTCATTTAGTATTTATTAGATTTAATAATAGTTTTATTAATATTTAAGTATTAAATAGAAAAATTAGTTTTTATTAAGCACTATCTAGTTTTTATTTTTTTTTAGCTTTTATAAATTATAAAGTATTTTTAGAAATTAGTTTCATAATTATTACTGTTCATTTACTATTTATCTTAATAAAATTATTTTAAATAGTTCTTAATTAGTAATTAAGTAAATAATTAATAAATTAGTGTAATAATAGTTTTTATAAACTTTTTATAAATTTTTAAGGTTCCTGTATTAGTTAATTAGTTTTAAAAAATATTTCATAATTTCCTAAGTCATTTTTTTTATTATTAGTAATTTAAATTAGTTATATTAGTTTAATTAGTATAATTAGTAATTAATTAATATTTAATTCAGAAAAAGACAAAAATATTTATTTCCAATTTTTATATTTCTTTTAAGTCATTTTATATTTTTAGAAATTAATTTTTGCAATTTTATAATTTAAATTTGTAATATAACTCTTTTTAGATTACTTTAAATAGCATTTTTATTAAGTTTTAAATATTTTTATTTAAATAATTAATATTTAAATAATAAAATAATCAAAAAAATAATTTTCTTTTTAATTTAATTTTCTTTTAATTTTAAGTTTAGAACTTATTCCAGTAATCAATTGAAGTTTTTTCTTTTTGAATTCAGTTTATGCTTATCTTTACCTCAAAAACTCATGATATTCTTAATGTTGTTTAAAAATGTTGTTAAGGACCCATAAGCTTACTTAGGATCATAAATATAGCTCTGCAAGCTATTAGAAGTAATAAAAAGCAGTGTCGCTTAGAAAAGTAAAAATATCTAAAAATCAAGAAAAATTCCACTGAAAATAAAAAAATAAAAGAGAGAAGAAGAAAAGAAGAAGAAGAAGCTGAGGAGCAGGGTTTAGAACTCCAAGGGGAGTGTTAGGATTGTTCTTTGGTCCTTGGTTCTTGATTTATGGCAGGATTGCACACTGTGAGCACATTTCTGATTTCCTTTCACTCTTTATGATTCATAGCTTATCTCTTGTTCATTCCTGTTCTTTTAAGCTTATTTTGTGTTTAGTATTGATAATATAGCTTAAATTTAGTTGGTAGTTCATTAGCATTAGTTGTACCCTTCATTTCATTTTTAACTGCCAAGGTAGTAAATTAGCATAGTTGGTTATAGTGGTCTAAATCTGTTCTTCTTTGTTTATTTTAGCTTAATTAATCACAACTCATCAATTAAAAGAAGTGTCATAAGCTAAGTTTTTCATTTACTTAATAAATTATAAAATCTGTCTCTATAAGGGGTGTTTGGATGAACCTGTGTCCATGTGCTCAGGGAGATTTATGTGTTTGTTTCTGGTTCAACATGCTTCCCTGGTCTCATTTAAAGCTTTTCAACCAATAAACACAGGTCTTGTATAGCCAAAAGTCAAAATCACCACTTGATCCCCTTGAATTGCTCACTGTTAGGTTTTAGGGGAGGGGATCCCATCATTTCCATTCACAAGTACTTCATTTACCCTAGTTTAGTTTCATTTTAGCTTAATAAAACATTTTCAGCATCTAGGATTGAATCAAAAATCATATTAGTCAACATTCATAAAAAGTAAAAAGTCAAAAGAGGCCACATCAGTGAGCCCCAGGGCTTATTCTTGGTTCCTAGTTGTGCATAAGCTAGCTGAGAACACATCTCACCCAAGCTTTTAAGCTTAAGCTCTGTGGACCCCACCTGTGTGATCCCTAGAACTTTGTCCCATTTCTGTGTTGAGAAAAGAAATTCCAAGTGCTTATTTTGAGCTTGTAGCTTATTCAGTGCATATTTCTTGTTGATTTAGCTTCATACCAGTTCTAGTAACTTGCTTGCACCATAATCCATCACTGTGGACCCCACTTGAACTCATTTGAGCTGATTTCTAGCATAAGTCAAGCAAAAGTCAACTGTATAAACATTTTGGTGTCCATTTGGCTTATTTTTAAGCTAGAAAAAAGTTGTCTTCACAAAAGTTTCTTATTTTTAGTAGTTAAATAGATTTCCAAAAGAAACACCAGAAAAATCCAATTTAAAATTAAGTGATAGTTTCTATTTAATATTAATTATCTTTTTAATTTTCCTTTTTAGCTTTTTAGTAAGTAATTTGTATTTTTATATTTTTATTAATTTTCTTTTATATTAAAGTATTCTTAGTAATTTTTCCAGAATTTTATATTGTCATTTAGTATTTATTAGATTTAATATTAGTTTTATTAATATTTAAGTATTAAATAGCAAAATTAGTTTTTATTAAGCACTATCCAGTTTTTATATTTTTTTAGCTTTTATAAATTATAAAGTATTTTTAGAAATTAGTTTCATAATTATTATTATTCATTTACTATTTATCTTAATTAAATTAGTATAAATAGTTCTTAATTAGTAATTAAGTAAATAATTATTAAATTAGTGTAATAATAGTTTTTATAAACTTTTTATAATTTTTTAAGGTTCCTGTATTAGTTAATTAGTTTTAAAAAATATTTCATAATTTCCTAAGTCATTTTTTGTATTATTGGTAATTTAAATTAGTTAAATTAGTTTAATTAGTATAATTAGTAATTAATTAATATTTAATTCAGAAAAAGACAAAAATATTTATTTTCAATTTTTATATTTCTTTTAAGTCATTTTAGATTTTTAGAAATTAATTTTGCAATTTTATAATTCAAATTTGTAATATAACTCTTTTTAGATTACTTTAAATAAAATTTTTATTAAGTTTTAAGTTTTATTTAAATAATTAATATTTAAATAATAAAATAATCAAAAAAATAATTTTCTTTTTAATTTAATTTTCTTTTAATTTTAAGTTTGTAAAAGTTTCATTTTCACCCCTTCTAGTTTACATTTGTTCATATTTTGCCTTATTCCCATTTTTCCAGTACGCATTTAGCTTTTTAGGATTATTTGCATTTCTGCATTTGTTAATATTGTTTCATTATCATTCCAAGCAATCATTAGTATAAAATCAATTCCAAATCTTTATCTAGTTACTATTCCCAATTACTCATTCCCAAAACGTTTTCCAAACACAATTTCAATCTCGCTGGGACATAACGACCCGTGAGTACACTGTTCTTTCAACGGATCATATATTGATCTCTCCTATCTTAGATTTGACTTGTTGACCACACCTGGTTAACTGGCTAGTTTGGGAGGATTCAAATTTTGGCGCCGCTGCCGGGGAGGTTGTTGCGTGTTTTCAAAAACGTTTAGGTTTAGTGGTTTTTAAAACCCTCCTTGTACAAATCACATCACTTTGTAAAAAATTTTTGTAAAAATTTTAATCATATCAGAAAAAAGTCATTAACACTTTTCCTAAAGTGTTAACAACACCAAAAAAATCATAAACAACAAAACAAATCGTGAAGTTAAATTACTTCGATTCTTTAAGATTACAACCTATACAGGTGGAATACGGAGGTTCTGACATTAAATTGCGAACCGAAGAGAGATCCATTCTTCTCTCCCGCCACCCTGCGAGTAGTGTTAAAGGAACAATTTCGGTTAACGAATCGATTCCAAAAATAATTTCCAAGTTTTTTCACACACACCCCTAAAAGCCAAAAACATTTGTTTTATTGTTAAATAATTACGTAAAATATTACCACCGCAAATCAAGGCAGAATACAACCCAACTGGGTGTATGACTATTAATAAGTTCCCAAACAAAAGATTAAAACTTGCCATTGTACTCTTGTGATTGGTGTACCTTTTTTAAAGAAGCCAGTCACATTGTAGTTATTGGTTTAAGTTCACTGTTGTTTTGCCTCGGTCTTGTTCTACTTGTGAATATTTTTAGTGCATGCGCACTCGTTCCCAGTCAAGAAGAAATCGTCAAAGGAGCATAGCTGAATTACTTGCTATTGAAGAAATATCCGTTAAAATGCCTGACGATGACCCACCACCACATCCACCCCCTCCCAATTCTGAAATTGGGGTTGCAGCTCCTGATCTCCGAACGATGGAGGAGCTGTGTCAGCCTACCATGCTGGGGAGGGGAGGACCCATTGCACCACTCACTATCAGTTCCACGGATTTTGGACTCAAGCACCACATGATCCAGCAAGTCCAGAATTCGTGTCAGTTCCACGGTTTACCGGGTGACGATGCAAATAAGCATCTCGATAAATTTTTGACCGTCACCCAGAGTATGAAGCAGAATGGTGTCACCGAAGACGGCCTTCGCTTATACCTCTTTCCATATTCTCTCACTCATCATGCTACTTCCTGGTTTGATCGTCTCCTGAAGAATTCGATCCACACCTTTGATGAAATGGTTACCAAGTTCTTAGCAAAATAGTTTCCACCATCCATGGTAACTAAGTTGAGAAATGATATTAGCAACTTCCGACAGCTTCCCGATGAGTTCTTATTTGAGGCATGGGAACGCTATAAGCTTGCAATTGATCGATGTCCAAATCATAACATGCTTCTAGTCACCATCATAGATACTTTCTACAATGGTTTTGTTAGGACCTGAGTTTATGGTCCTAACACGTAAATGGAACGACATTTACGGGATTACATTATCTATCTTGTTTATCCAAAACACACGGACTAGTTATGTAATATTGTCATAGTTGTGAGTGTGTTGGGCTTTATATACCCCTCCATACTTCCATGGAGGGGTGAGACTTTGTGTTATTTCCTTTCACTTTTCCTTATCAATAAAACACCTAGTATTTCCCTTCTCTCTCTAAATTTCTCTCACTAACAATGGAGATCTTGTTCTTCCATATTACTCGACCTCCCGAACCAAAAATCAACATAAAACTATGATCCAACAAGTGGCATCAGAGCCAAGGTTACATATTTGTTGATTTTGTGGTGTCATCTTGTCAAAATCGTACCTTTTTTTTTATTTTTATTTTTTTTTTGTGGTCAAATCTGTTTATGAAACTGTTTTACCCACATTTTGTAGATCTGAAATTCTTTTTAAATATTTAAAGTGGTACAGTTTTTTATAACACCCATGTGTATCAAAAGTTGGTCCAAAGTCACAACCTTTCACTATCAGTTCTCATATATCTGTTGTTCTTGTGTCTTTTTTAGTCCTCGATAACAGTTTTATGTTAACTTGATTTTTTTTTCTCGAGACTAATTTTTTAACAATACCGTGGATGGTCTCAACTGTTTTATGGTCATTCTTATGGTCAAAAGTGATTAAAATGGTCAGGAAAATTCATCGGAATCTGGGTTTTCTTGTCGGAATACTCATCGGAAAATGAAAAAGTCGCCGGAATCTGATCGGAATTTCTTGTATAAGAAATTTTCGAGAAAAAACATGGTTATCGAGAACATTAAACCCTAAATTGTCGAAATCTTTTTTTTCGATAACCAAAACCCTAAACTGTCGAAATCACGATCTCGATAACCGTGTTATCGAAATCACGTTATCGAAATCGTGTTATCGTAATCATGTTCTCGAAAACTAGGACCATGTTCTCGACAAAAGATCACGATAAAAGATCTCGATAAATATTATCTCGATAAGCTGCAAATAATCAAGAACTTATTTTTTCGAAAAACTGACCAAATGAAAAATAGAAGAATAGATGAAGAGAAGACGAGACCATTGACCACCAAACCAAAATACAGCTCATGTTGACCTTAGCCTAAACACACAACAATCTCAGTTTTTTCATTTGTCGTACTCTAAAAGTTATCAAGACATTTAAAGTCAATCATACAAAAGAAAGAGACATCACTGATCCACTACCACAACTTTATTACAAGAACCATCATCAAACCCAAGATCTCAGTTTTATTCATATCGTGTACAAATCATTATAGATCTCAACCGTGTGAACAATTCAACATCATAGATCAAATTTAGAAGCTTATCACTTCATTATACTATCCGAATCTAAAGATAGGAATGATAACAAGCATGTTATTTCCTTTTCTTCAATTCGTTCAAATACAAAAACATAAACGAAAAACTCATCACAACCTACCCGAGACCCCCATTCGGATCTTGAAGCCATTTATGATGCATTCTTGAGTCGATTCGAGCTGAAAATGAAATAGTTTAGGTTTGGTAATAATTGGGTTGAGTTTCTTTATCAATTGTAGATGATGATGAGATAAGACGAGTGGCCTATAACAGTTTTGATGATGAGATTGTTTGGGTGAGAATGTCTAGATAGTGGGATAAGTTGACTGCGTTTTGATTGATGATGAAGATGGTGATAGAGGCAGTTAGATGAGTTTGGTGAGAGAATAATATGTGGTAGGCGAATGACAAAGTTATCAGTGTTTAGGGTTTGAGGTGCACAGCTTGTTACTTATCTATGACCTAATTACAATGGATCGGGTCTTGATCTTCATTGTTTGGGCCGAATTCTTTTCATAGTATTGAATGGTTTTGGATTAGTATTTATTTTGGGCTGGT
>LBNU01011598.1:49814-67416 GCA_014162995.1 Artemisia annua | reverse complement strand
CGTCATGTGTGTGCTGATAAGAGTATGTTTCACTCTTTCAGAGCGGTTGACAATGGAGACAAGTTGTACATGGGCAACTCTGCAACTGCTGATATCAAGGGCGAAGGAGATGTAATCTTGAAGATGACATCCGAGAAAGAGCTCAAGTTGACTAATGTCTTGTATGCTCCAGAGATTCGCAAGAATCTTGTGTCTGGTTGGCTGTTGAACAAGTTTGGTTTTCGTCTTTTTTTTGAGTCTAATAAGTTTGTTCTTTCTAAGAATCAAATGTATGTTAGTAGGGGATATGCCCTGAATGGTATGTTTAAGCTCAATGTAAAGGTTGTTAAGAATGATATCAATAAAATGAATTCTTCTGCTTACTTGGTTGAGTCTTCTAATGTGTGGCATGGCCGTCTTGGACATGTAAATTTTAATTGAATGCGCTGTTTGATTAAATTTAATTGCATACCTAATTTCCATATTGATTCAAAATACAAATGTGAAACTTGTGTTGAAGCCAAACTTACAAGAGCATCTTTCAAATCGGTTGAACGAAAAACCGAACCACTTGATATAATACACACAGACATATGTGATTTGAAATCTACCCACAAAAGGTGGCAATAAGTACTTTATCACGTTTATTGATGATTGTACAAAGTATTGCTACGTTTACTTGTTAAAAAGTAAAGATGAAGCTATAGGCAAGTTTGTTCTATACAAAAACGAAGTTGAGAATCAACTTAATAAGAAAATCAAGGTTGTAAGAAGTGATAGAGGAGGTGAATACGTGTCTCCATTTGCTGATCTATGTGCAAAACATGGAATTAGACATGAATTTACTGCTCCTTATTCACCTCAGCAAAACGGTATTGCCGAAAGGAAGAACCGTACCTTGAAGGAAATGCTTAATGCCATGTTGATAAGTTCTAGTTTAAGCCGGGACATGTGGGGGGAAGCCATTCTAATGGCTACTTATCTTTTAAATAAGAACCTCGTAAGGAAAAAGAAGGGACCCCTTATGAACTATGGATGGGAAGAAAACCATCATATCAGTACTTACTAGTGTGGGGGTGTTTAGCAAAGGTAGCTATACCAACTCCCAAGGCCCAAAAGATTGGACCTAAATCTGTGGATTGTATATTCATTGGATATGTTAGGAATAGCAGTGCTTATCGTTTCATTGTACATGATTCGAAAAATCCGGATATACTAAAGGGTTCTGTAATGGAATCAAGGAATGCTTCCTTCTTTGAAGATATATTTCCTTGTTTAACGAAGGAAACTGGAAGTTCGTCTAGAATAGATGACGATGTTGTCCAAGATAAGAGACAACGAGATGATAATGATCTTCAAGATGAGAGACAAGATCAAGTCGAGGAAGAAGAGGTTGAACCTAGAAGAAGCAAAAGGGCAAGAACCGAGAAATCGTTTGGACCCGATTTTGTTTCTTTTATGGTAGAACATGAACCTACTTCTTATCGAGAAGCGGTAACTTCCTCGGAAGGGCCTCAATGGAAAGAAGCCATTAAAAGTGAAATAGATTCTATTTTACAAAATCATACTTGGGAGCTTTTGGATTTACCTCTTGGTTGTAAACCACTAGGCTATAAATGGATCTTCAAGAAGAAGATGAAAGCTGATGGCACCATTGACAAGTACAAAGCAAGATTGGTAATCAAAGGATTTAGACAACGTGAAGGTCTAGATTATTTTGATACATATTCGCCTGTTACGTGAATAACCTCTATCAGGATGATACCTGCTATTGCCGCTTTAAGAAATTTGGAAGTTCACCAAATGGATGTGAAAACGGCTTTTCTAAACGGGGATTTAGAAAAAGAAATTTACATGAACCAACCTGAGGGTTTCATAGCACCTGTAAAAGAGAACAAAGTTTGTAGGCTTGTTAAGTCATTATATGGCTTAAAGCAAGCTCCCAAACAATGGCATCAAAAATTTGACCACGCCATGCTAGAGAGTGGATTCAAAATTAAACAATGCGACAAGTGTGTTTATGTAAAAGACACAAGTAGTGGATATGTAATCTTGTGTTTATATGTTGATGATATGCTTATCGTTGGCGGTAACAACAAGATGATCAAATCTACTAAAGACATGTTGAAATAAAAGTTTGACATGAAGGATATGGGTTTGGCTGATGTTATCCTTGGTATAAAGATCATACGAACTCAAAATGGACTTATGTTAAGTCAAGCACATTACGTGGAAAAAATTCTTAATACTCATAATTCGGGGGATTCCGGCCTAGCTAGAACTCCAATTGACACCAGCAAGCATCTATCTAAAAATATAGGCGTAGGTGTTGCCCAATTAGAGTATTCAAGAATTATTGGCATGTTAATGTACTTAATGACAAGTACCCGACCTGACTTAGCATATGCTGTTAGCAGGCTAAGTAGGTATACTAGTAATCCAAGTTATGCACATTGGGGAGCTATGACTAGGGTACTTCATTATTTGAGATACAGTCGCGATTATGGACTGCATTATGAAAGATATCCAGCTGTTATTGAAGGATACAGTGATGCAAATTAGATATCTGACATAAAGGATTCTAGATCGACTAGTGGATACGTGTTTACACTAGGCGGGGCAGCTATATCTTGGAAGTCTTCCAAGCAAACTGTTATAGCTAAGTCCACGATGGAATCAGAATTTATCGCGTTAGATAAATGCGAACAAGAGGCGGAATGGCTACGACAATTCATAGGGACATACCAAGGTGGCCTAAACCGGTAACGGCCATTAGTATACATTGTGATAGTCAATCGGAAATTGGCAGAGCTCATAGCATAATGTATAATGGAAAGTCCAGACATATCTGTCGTCGACATAATTCGATACGACAAATACTCTCAACAGGAGTTATCTCAATTGACTATGTGAAGTCAAAGGATAACATCGTGGATCCGCTTACGAAAGGCTTAAGCAGAGAGTTAGTTAGTAAGTCGTCTAAAGGAATGGGACTAAAGCCCTTGAACGAATGAGTTTTTATGAAGGAAAACCTAACCCAGTTGACTGGAGATCCCAAGATCTGTGTTCAATAGGACAACCTAATCATAGAAATGTGGGGGAAGTCACGCCAATGTGGGGGAGTTACTAAATATTGTAACTTCCTAGTCCATTCCTATAATAAATGTGACTTGTTGAGAGGTTAAACATATGGCTTTAATGATTCAGGATGAAATCATAAAGCATAATGATTCAAGATGAAATCACAAAACAAATATTTTTAATGATTCAAGATGAAATCACCTATGTGAGAGAGAAGTGGGGTCGCTTCGAAGGGAATTGTGGGGGGCACAATTCCTAAGAGCTCTTGCAGAACCAGGCTAGTATTCATGACCATAATGGATACGACTATGAGGACTTGACAAGGTCAAGGAGAGTCTTGTGTGAGTGTGTATTGTCGTCTACGTAAACAGATGATGAGTTCAAGGACATCGCGTCTACTCAAATCTAGGAGACTAAGTGCATCTCACAAGGGAAGGTTCAAAGGGTCACACCTCCTTATCCTATGCATGACTTAACCGCAGAAATTTCGCCAAAACTTTTGTGTGTTTTCGACCGATCTCCATTCATGTGGGGGATTGTTGGAAAATGAGTTTTGCAAACTTTGGACATAGTTTAATGTATGTATATGTTACATATATTTATGTTTCTTGGGGGCGTTTTGTTCTCCTCCAAGTGAGCTTCGCAACAAGCTAAAGTATGTCCAAAATGGAGCTAAGATGAATGAGAAATCGTGTCTCAAAGTGGGACACTCGAAACACAAAATTTGGAAACAAAAACACATCCCACATCGCCTAGTGAAGGAAGTGGAGACTAGTTTATAAGGATATCCTTGTACTAGCTTTCAAATTCCTTTAGATGAGCTATGCTCCCACTCCTACGTGCGCGCGCGCAGGGGGGGGTGCAGAAAATGGGATTTCTGGGCCAAGATGGGTTTGAAGCTTCTTAACTCATGCGAGCCCGCGCGACCTGCGGACACGAATGCAGCTCCGAAGCGTCACATATGTGCGTATCTTTTTGCTACATATTCGTTATCCAGTTTCCAATTACGGATTCTGTAAATCTATTTGAGGAATAGATTTAGACTTATTAGACAAGTCTTACAGAATATTTTGTGCATCCTTTTATTTTTGGAACTGATCTAAACTTTGAAAATAAGTTATACAGAATTGGTTTAAATAAAAGAAAGATATCGAAATTGGTTTATGTTTATCTGTTATTCTGTCTTGGTGAACAAGATAGGTTAACACTATAAATATAACATGCTCTCATTCGGTTTGAGACACAGAATACACGCTACTCTATACCGTACGTGTTCCAGCAATTCTTTCGATCAGAAACACGCAAGCTTCCGTGATCTTTCAGGCAAGTAAATCAAGTCCGGCTGTACAACAGCTTTGGACGTTGTACCCTGGGAAACAGACGGCGAATCTATTTTAAGGGAATCGTGTTTACACGAGCCTCGTTCCGACCTTTACTGTTTTCTTTTATTTAATCGTTATTAGAGTCTGTCTTCTGCTTCTACTCCATTCTGTTTGTATTTTATTTTCTGTTATTTGCTTTCCGTTAATTTTATTATTGTTCTTGTAATCTGATTTATTAATAAAAGTGTACACCGTTTCCCACAATAACATTTTTCATAACTTGGTGAAAATAAGCCCAACTAGTTTCGTAAAAACTAGTTATGTGATAATGTGTATAGAGTGTTAGTGTTTGGACTTAGCGTTTTGAAAACCTTGAAATGTCATCTAATAGTCGTGTTAGTAAACTTTTGGCGATACGTGCCTTGACGAGTAAGAAGTACGGCTCTCCGTTGTTGTTACTTGAAAAGTATAGTTTTTAGTACGTAAAATACACTTCTAATAGAGTGCTGTCAAAATAATATAGAGTTATCAGGTATAAACGCGAGTATCTTGGTCGTTATAAGCTCATTCTCTACGTTCTTTATGTCCATGGTTTCGTATTAATATGTACTAATATATTTTCAGTAGTTCGGCTCATTTATGTTACGTTAAATGCCTCATTTTGTCCGTCGAATGTCGACAACAGCTTGTGTATTTTCAGAAAATAGTTTTTCGTCGTTAAACTTAGAAAAATCATATCTCCTTCGTTATAAGCTCGTTTTTGTTCATTCCGGAGGCCATAGTTTCGTTTTTGAGTGTATTTTCTAAATCTTTAGCCCAATGTTACCCAGAATCCCCTGAGTTTTCTATATTTTACAAAAAGGGACAGCAACTTTTATATAGTATCAAAAATAGATTTTTCTAGTTTATAACTTGTCCAAATCTACTCCAATCAACTTCAAAACATCCCTTAATCTACCATACACCTTCTTAGGGTGTCATGGGGTCCTAAACATCACCAACCTTGGTGGGTTTCATGGGAATAATCATAGGATAATCAAAAACCCATTATATGTAGTAAAAACCAAATAAAGTGGTATAGATGATAACATACTTGCATGTTTTGTAACTAGCTCATAAAAATACAAGTAATAGTATGTAAGATTAGGAAAAATTTTTAGAACACTTACTAGTGATACGAAGAGGTTTAAGGTAACTAGGTACTTAATTACTTCTTGGTTTTTATTTCAAAACCCAAAATAGAAGTATACTAGAGTTGTTTAAAATCACTTGAACTTGAAAAATCTTGATTCCTCCTTGGTCTTGTGGTTTGGCCGTGAGTTGGAGAGGAGAGAATGAAGATATATTTTTTTCCCTTTACAAATGAGATTTACTTGAAGTGTAGATCTATTAGTCAAAGTAAATGGTAAGACTTGGACTAGGAGGGGGCATTGGGGCCGATTTTGGGGGAAAGGTGGGAGTATTTGTGTGCTAATTAAAGCTTTGGTCTCACATGTGCAAGTATTAGTTAGTTTTTGTTGGGTATTAGGTGTTATTGGGTACCGAGTTAACTAAAAATAAATCGTAACGAGACGAAATAAAAATATAACGAAGTTGTAAAAATTTGTAAAATAATATTACTGATGAGAATCGAGTGTTAGAATAGTTATCGGGTTGAAATATCGTGATCCGACGTAGTTTTCAGCGTATAATGGAAAATATAGCAACAAGTCTCGAAACACCGGGTAAATTTATAATAAAATTTTATATCATTTTAATGAGTATGAAAATATATTAGGATCGTAGACGGGAGTATCGGGTATATGTTAGTAGTAAAACTGAGTGGTAACGCTTATTAAATATTTGAACATACGTAAATTAAAATAATGCACGACAATCATGAATAGTGTTTTCCTTCCGGGAATGAATAGTGTCACGTGAATAGTAAAGACTTTGAACGCTTCTCAAAATCACAAACTGAATCCGAAAACGATGATTAGTGACATGATGAATAGCGATCGGTGAATAGTAAATGATGGATAGTAACTTGTGAATAGTAAATTGTCGAGGTTTGCAAAATGACCAGAAATTACGAGTTGTGACAGTCTACCATTGTTTAAGGAATTTTGTCCCGAAATTCATCTCGTTCGTTGTACATACGTACGTTCTCGTTGTCGGATTTGATGAGGCAAACTTTCCAATCTCGAGCATGGCCCTCAAAAGACCTTTAGGTAACCGATTTTTACTTAATCCCATAACTCATCAGACAAGAACTGTCATGCGATTAGGCTAAATCGGTTTGAGTAATGACTTGACTCTTAGCTTGATTTTCGCAACTCATCGGACAAGAACTGTCACAAGAATCAAGCTAGGAATCAATCCATCTGAAAAAAAAATAGGATTCCAAATCCTTGAAAAGGTCTTTTGAAAGTTAGGCACGATTTTGGAATTGCTTGCACCAATCAAATCAACCAACCAAAAATATAATTAAGGTCGATAACATTAGGTCTAATATTAATCAATGTAACAAACTAGGTAATAATTAGACGTAACTTATGCACTCAAGATCAAGTGGTACGGAAATATGGTAGTTGTTCAAAAGAATGTACCCGGCATGTTGTTGTGGTTCTGTGGGTTTTCTCGAGTACCCACGAAGTAAGTTCTACCAAGTGCGGGGGGGGATATCAATTTTCTGATCTTGAGGGCCTTCAATTGCCAATGCTAGGTTTGGACGATTTCCTCCATGGTTAGGAATTCTTTTCAACTTTGGACAGGTATTCCTAAGGTGATCCAAGCTTCCACACTCGTAACATGCTGACCTTCGTACGATTTCCTTTGCAATATTGACCCAGATGGCCCGTCTGTCCGCAGCTGCTGCACCTTGGGCAATCTCCTGAGTGGTGTAGGTTACATCGGGTACATTTAGGATGTGTGCCTGCATATCCTCTGGACCCTTGAGTTATTGCTCCGTAGTTTCCAGCTACTCGCTATTTCTTGTCCTGTTGATTTTGATGACGGCTTCTTTGCTGATCTTCTTGTCTCTTTCGTCCTTCATTATTTCCTTTCGTTAGTTCACCAGACCTGATCACATCATTCGTCAAGCGGTATGCCATGCCCACAGCGGCTTGTAGAGTGGTTGGGTTCGATGAAGTGACATCCCTCCTGATTTCAGGGATCAATCCCCAAATATATCGATCGATCAGCTTTTCCACAGTGGAGACCATGTGGGGAACCATCTTAGTCAGCTCGTGGAAACGGGCCGTATACTTGTCGACTTCTACTCCTACCATCAAGTGGTTCCAAAATTCCGCTTCCAGCTTTTCCACTTCGTCTTTTCTGCAGTACTCGTCAGTTAGTAATTTCTTAAATGCTTCCCAAGATAATCCATTTGCAGCCTCTCTTCCTCTGGTCTGTAGTTGGTTGTTCCACCAAGTCAATGCTCGACCTTGGAGCAGACCCGCAGAGAACTCCACCTTATCTCCTTCAGCACATTTAGTGATGCTGAGTTTCGACTCAACATTTTCGAACCATGATAGTAGTCCAATGGCACCCTCCGTGCCATTGAATTCCATTGGCTTGCATGCCATGAAGGTCTTATAGCTGCATCCCTGACGGTTGTTAGAGGTACCTGTTCCATTGTTAGGTCGTCCGGCATCAATGTGCGCAACAATCTGGGAGAGGAGGTCTGCTAATCCAGCAGCACTGTCACTCGGGCCTTCATTGTTGTTACGTCCTGAGCAAGTGTTCATTGCAGCCATGGTTTTACAATAGACCAAAAATGTTTGGATGAGTGAGCGATACATGAACGATGACGGATGGAGTACGATAAAATGACAGTCGTGACATAAAGATCGCAAAATGACGGGAACAAAGACGTGCTCAGTCTAACGAGTCATAAGGTAGCAAGGGAAAGTATACACATAAAAGCATATATAAAGTACGGTAACATAAACGCGAACATATAATTAGGTTATGCATACCCACCCGACTAATGCAACATCAGGTGACCAGACTCTTTAGACATGACCAAATATGATCTAAGGCTACTACTCCTTTCATCACATGATTCTTCCTGAAGTAAACATAGGTGATCAAGCTATGTATACTTGAGGATTAATGATGCAATGCTAGGACTAGTCGACTCGTATGATGTTTGGTGTTTAAGAAAAACTTTATTCTGGTTATAGTTGCGATTTTTATTTTTGAAAAACCGGCATTCTCTATAACCTTAGGCTCTGATACCAATCTGTCACACCCCGCCGAAGGCGGAAACGCGAGGTGCAACATAATCAATATATATCGCAAAAGAGATATAGAACAATACCATAATTTACATTAAAGGAAAAGTATATCATTACAACATTGTTATAGCCGACATCGGCAATTTAAGATACAAAGTTTAGTTCCCAAAAGATAGCTTTGAAATACATAATGATCAGTAGTGACATGTGAAAACTTGATTATGCAAGGACCATGAAGAAAAACTTACTGACGATTACCTAAAATGCATGAGAGAAAACGGGTCAACTATGAAAATAGTTGGTGAGTACACACGGTTTATATAATATGAAAAACCTTTAAAAGAGAGTCTAAGTATTTGGTCTTTAGGAATATTCCACAAGGCAAAGGCATTGTGAATCCACTCAGTTGCAAATCCCGCCCGTACAAGACTTGCAACCTATGTGTTCACAACCCATTGCATATAAAGTAGTATGTTTGGTAGTCAAGTACATATGCTCAATATAGTTCACAATAAGGACACATAGTATATAATAAGTCAAGGCCGCTCCGAACAAGAGAGACTTTATAGTGTTGCTCCGAACATGGGAGACTTGATGTCACTCCACCACCTAGGCGAGATTTATTAGTCACTCCACCGACTTGGCGAGATTTATTAGTCACTCCACCTAGGCGAGATTTGTTAAGAATGCTCCGAACAAGGGAGACTTTATAGTGTTGCTCCGAACATGGGAGACTTTAGGTCATAGAACGTACGGTACATTAAGTCCAAAAGTTCAAGCCAACAGGTTCAAGATAAGTCAAAGGGTTCAGATAATAGTGTTCGTAAAATAGCAAACAATTAATTCAAGTATGACTTACTTGTGAGCATAAATAGTGAAGCAAAAGTTATTTAAGTTCATATAAGAGTAAACAATATAGTTCATGCATCCACCCCAAAACGATTAAAATAGTTAGAAAAAGAGGGTTCGTGAATACTCACCTCAAGTAATAACGCGTTACAAGTGTGCACGAAAAACGGTGAGCGATGCTCTAACCGCAACCTAAAGTGATAATGTGTTTTAGGTGGTGCAATAATGTCGTGTATGCAATTTATAAAATGTTATATCACCCGTACATGTTTGTTTGTAAGTTTAGTTGTAAAAATAACGTCACTTTGAAAATTCTTAGAAATAGTCAAAAAAATACATTTTTGTATCTTTAGAAAGTATGTATCGTAACTACGATATGAATGTTTTGGTAACGTATATTTTGATAAGTTTATGACACAACTAAAATAAGGAACCAAAATGCTACAACTTTCGTTTAAGTCATTTTGTCCAAAACCGCACTCAAAATGTCCAAATTCCATTTCTAATAATAAAAACTGCTTATTATTCTATATAGAAAAATTTGTCAAAAAAATATATTTCTCGTTGATAACTTCGTTAAGTCATAACTTCTTCGTTATAGCTTGGTTTGTAAAGTTCTACCTATCCCCGCGAAGGTATTTAAGTATACTAATACATTTTAAAGTCTCGGGGACTCGGTTTACCCTTTTAAAGCTCGCTTTTATTAAGTCCAAAATCCGGACAGCAACTATTATTTTCTGAAAATAGTTATTGTTAGTATTATTTGGAAAACTTGTATCTCCTTCGTTATAAATCCGTTTTAATCCATTTAAACGACCACGTTTACGTTGTAACATCTATTTTCTATTTCCTTGACTAAGTCTTGTAAAAATAAATTGATTTTCTAAAAGTTATAAATTTAGGCAGCGCTTCCGCGCGTATTTTTAAATAATCCATTTTTCTAACTAAAAACCTTCAATCAACTCCAAATCTATCCTAATCTCTTCTACCAATCCTTCAACAATATATAGTTCCAAAATAAAAACATAATAAAATTTCACAAACATGTATATAGGTGATATAGGTAATGTAATGAAAAATATGAAATAAACACTTGTAAAATGTAAAAGTGCATACATAAGTTGTGTAAAAATTATGAAAGTAATTTTTATAGCTTACTTGTGATTAATAGGAATATGTGATGCCAAGAACGCAAGTGTACCCAAATCAATACTCCAAAACCTTTGGTAACTTAACTAGGATACCAAATATGCACCAATAAGCACTTGAACTTTCAAAAACCAAATTTCTTTCGTACTTTTCTCCCTAGGCCGAATATGATGGAGAGAAAATGCGAGTTGTGTGCTTTTTTTTTTTGTGAAAAAAAAAAGAAAAGAAAGAGTTAACTAGTTGTTTCTTTATATAATGAAAAGAAAGTATATGGTGTTGTTATTAAAGAAATAAGCTAGTACTTGCAATAAATATGCTACATCAAATTTTCAAAGTGGTAAGGTGAATGATGGGAAGGGTGGCGTACAGGAGAAAAAAATGGGAAGGAGATGGTGTACCATGCTTTAATTTATTTCCTAGTTTAAAAATATCTTGTTTATTCAATGTATTTGTTATGTTAAGGTATTAAATTAGCTAGAAATAAATTTTTGGGGAACAAAATAAAGTGTAGTAAAGTCATAAAATTTTATGAAAATGTATTTTGTATAAGCATCGGGTGTTTAAATAATTATTGTTTCGCAAATACGTAAGTGGTCGCGAATATATATGTTTAAGGATACATATAATAAATGAATTTAAAACATCGGGTAAAATAATAATAGATTTTTTTTTTGGTAACATTGTAATGAGTGTAAAAATATATTAGAACCATTGTTGGGAGTATCGGTTATATTGTTCATGCACAAAAATCGTGTAAAAACGTTTATTTAATTTACGCAAAATATTGAATAGTGAAAACTACGAGGTTGAATAGTAACTTTTTAATGTTAAGAATATGACCTAAAAATACGAGTTGTTACAGAAAGTAATAAAAGAAAGAGAATAACAACTAGGTCACAGTCATCAAAAAAGTCTAAACCTACTATAGAGTTAAGAGCTAATACTATTGATGAGCTGAGGAACTATCTTAGAACTGTTGATTTTGAGCTTCCTAAGATGGATTCTAAGACCAAGTCAAAGATATCTGATTTAGAGGTTGTTGAATCAGAAAAAGATGGTGATTATTTTGTTTTCCATAGAGAAGATAAAACTTACAGAGCATTCAATCTGTTGGTTGATGTATTGCACCTAATAGACAAAGAAGATTTGTTTGATCTATATCAACAAATTCAAGTTCATTTTGAAGATATTCCACTTAATGGAATTGGTGTAGTATTGCTGGGAGATTTGACTACTATGTGGGAAACAGAAGAAACTAGCACAGCTGATATTTAGAAGAATCAAGAAGTCTGGGAGATTCAAAGCTAGAGATTCTTTGCAAATGCTAGTGTTCATGCCTTAGAGCTGGAAGATGGGACTCTGATTTACATGCTTGCAGAAAGGAGATATCCTCTTACAAGAGATTTGATGATGAGGGTGCTGGAGCATGGTATGGAAGTGGAAGAAGAGGATGAAACAGCTCTAATGGTGATCAATTTGTTCATCAATTGGACAATTTTGAAGGATGATTGATAAATACTGGTATGATCTTAATTGTATAAAATCTTTTGAATAAACAAGTACTTTATTCAAAGTACTGCTGATCAAACAGTACTTTTCTCAAACGTACTGCTTGCAGTTAAAATCAGTAAAAGTTTTTGAAATAACAATTTTTGTCTTGTGCAAAATAATTTTTGAAGCACAATTAATTACAGCAGCAAATTGTTTTGAAGATGAACATGGTGTTAGTACTTGTGCTACACAACAAATGGTATTCAACTCACCATGTTTAACAGACAAGAAAGAGTTTGACTCATCATGAGGGTACGGCTCTGATGTGATAATCAAATCCGTTTTTAGTTGACAATTTACTAAAAATTATATGGTTTCAACTCACCATATCTGAAATAAGTGAAGAGTTTACTAGCCCACAAGAAAAATGGCTTGTGGTAAAGGCTGTGGAAAATCCATTTATATGGTAATTAGTTCACCATGGTTGTGATCAAAGAACTAACTAGTCCATAAGCAAACGGCTTTTGGTAAAGACTACTCAAATCCGTTGATAGCTGATGATTTGCTAAAAATCATATGGTTATCAATGTACCATGGTTTACTTAACCTAAACATTGGCTACTCCAGAGTTAATGGCTTTGGTAAAGAGACATCAAAATCCATTAATTTTCAATGATTCACCTTTCACAGGAGTTAACACACCTGGAAGTAATGAGAATAGTATGAAACTTAACATGATTTGATGTACCTTATGTTGCTGAGTAGCTGAGAAGAGATTAAGTTGCTGTAAAGACAAAAGATTGTTGCTGATGAAGATTGCAGATACTTTATGCTAATGGTAACAATAACAACGAGTATGCTTTTTAAAGTACACAATCTTTCCTTGAAGATAAAGCTTATACATGGAAACTTGAAATCAAACAAGTAGAATTCAAGTTAGGGGAGGATTGTTGGGGTATAAAGATCAAAGTACTGTTGGACATCAAAGTACTGCTCGTTGATATGGTCAAAGTACTGTTTGAAGATAAAGACTGAAGATTAGATTAGGAATATATTATGTAATCTAGAATATTCTATAGTTAGAGATAGTTTACTTGTCGTACAAGTATTGTAAACCGACTAGGGTTTTCCTTGTGCCTATAAAAGGATCCCTAGGTCAACATTAGAGATATACGATTTTAGAGATATTAGGGTTGTTTGTGAATCTGTATTCGATAAGCAGATTCAAAGTTTGGTTAATATAAAGTGTTGAAGTTGTGATAATTCTTCTTAGCTTTGTTAAGTAATTCCGCATACTTAATAGAGTAATTCAGTGTTTCATCATTAGTAGTTTAGGATTTATCCAAGATTACTAAACCTTAACAAGCTATAATTAAGTAGTTTGGTCAGAGTATAACGATCCAACACAAAGGTATTATGGTTGAAGAGCCTAAGCATGATCCTTTAAAGGATCTTCCTTTGGTGTACTGGCCCAAACCCAAGCAACTTGAAGTAGATGGAGCTGCTGCAAGAAAATTGGTTGCTTTGTTTGCAGAGGAGAATCAGATGGTACTTGAACAAAGAAGGAAACACGCTGAAGCTGAGGCCAAAACAAAAGCACTCTTGGATTCTTGGGATGAAGAAAGGATTAAAGGTGATGCTGATATTGCACTGATGAAACAAATAAAAGAAGAAATGCAAGAGTACACTCAAGAACAAAAAGATGAATGGAAGAGGAATTATGAAGCTGAGAGGAAGAAATTTTATCTCAATCAAAGAAAGAAGATAAATGCTCAGGCGGTCCAACAGTTAAGCAAAAGAGGAAGTACTAGAGTACATCTAAAACAATATGACAGGGGTTTGGAAGCTTGTTCATTAATCGATACTCAGATGATGAGATCTCCAAAATGTATCGGAAAGAGGCAAAAACTCAATGTGACTATTTTGAATGTATTGGTCATATAATACCCTTATTAATGTGGCCATAAACATCATTTAGATAACACATTTATCTTGATATGGGTGTGACTATTGTAAAGCCTATAGTTACAATGTGACTATTTATTTATTATTTTTTATTTTTAGTTTTGTAAATTCCTATAAGTCATATGATCGTGATTCAATTAAAGTGTGACATATCACAATTAGGATTTGTGCAAATGCAAACACACACTAACTTGACACACCATATTAACTTACTGACCATTATGTATCGAATTTTCGTAACTTAATCATGTTTCTAATGGTTTAGTGTGACCATATATGACTTGGTCACATTCGTCAACTGTGTTGAATATTATTTGTCACTAATTAACATATCGTGACTAACGCTCAACTTACTTTTACTTGTCACACATTTCAGACGCTATGTGGCTAATATTCAGAAAGGAATTAGCAGTCACGTTTAAATAATGTGTGACAAAACTTTGGACTATATCATTTAGCCACATACACAATTACCTCATGTGACATATATCTATTTGGTCACACTTTTTAAATGTGTGACATATTGTCAACATATGGTATATCTATAGTGTGACTAATGTTACGAGCTCATTTGTATCTGTCACCACGTCTCGAATTAAAAATGACTAATATCCAAAAATTTTCTTCCAATACCCTCTAATTCACATTAAATATTCAAATGTGTGACAATAGAATTCCGAAATGGTCACACAAGTCGGATCAAGTGTGGTTGTTCATTTTATTCTGATACATTTAGTCACGTATAAATGTTACAGTGTGACATTTTAAAATCGACCATGCGTGACCAATAGAACGTTTTGTACTAGTGTGTACTATATCTCTTTGGCTATGTATATTGAATGTGTTGCACCTCGTGATTCCGCCTTCGGCGGGGTGTGACACACGGCCAGTCAGAGTGTGCTTAGTTTGTAGTTGAATGAATCCTGTGGAGTCAGCGATGAATTTCATTTGATATGGTCCTTGTAGAATGGATTGAAGAACAAGATCAGCTTGTGGACGACCGTTAACCCATTTTAAGAATCGTCGTTTCCAATCAGTGTAAGTTCCAGGTAACAACATAGGAGGATTTGTTTCATTACCAAAGAGTAAGACATGACGAGGGTCGGTGCTTTGACGTTGTGTGTAAGGAGAATTTGAGTACGGTAGTTGAGACATGATGAAAGACTTGTATGTAAATGGATCTTGTAGAAGGTATAAGTGTTATGCCAATTCTCAAAAACTTTCCCAAGTGAGTTCTCGAAACTTAGTAGGTTGAATATCTCGAAATTCAGTTAAAGTCCAAAGTTCTCGAAAGTTCTGTGTGTTCTCGAAAAGAAATCCAAGTTCTCGAAAGTTATCAAAGTTCTCGATAAAATGCAAGTTATCGAGAAAAATTGAGAAAATTTTCAAAATCACCAAGATTAATAAGGGTTAACAAAGTTCTGGAAAAATGGAAAATGATTTCGAAAACCCCAAAAGAATTCGAAAACAGAAAATGATTTCAAAAGTTTTGTAAAGTTCTCGAAAGTTTTCACTTTTTCGAAAAAAATGAACCTAAATTTTTGAGATTATACAAGCTCGAAAATATCCAACGAGTCGAAGTGTTTTCTTTTTTATACAAGAGAGAAAAGTACTGAGTAAGCAACGGAAACACCTTTGGAGCAAATCTACGGGTTCTCGAAAGTTTGGGGTAAAAAGTTCTCGAAAACTAGTAAACTTTGGGCAGATTTTGTTTTTGTAAAAAGCAATCCAAAAACACGTTTTTAATCCAAGATTCTTGTACAACTAACCTTAAAATGATGAAATCTTAAAGAAAGTTGCAAACTTGAACCACTTTTCAAAAATTTCAAAGTTCTCAAAAAATAGTACAAATTTCGAATCGTGTATTTTTTCAAAAATTTTGAGACTTTGTTGGTTGTTTGAGTTTGTAACACAATTTGAAGACAAAGATGTGATATAAACACGAAACAAACAAGAAAGTAACAAACTTTTTGAAAAATAACGAGTAAAAACAATGGGTTTTGGTTCGTACACTACAAAAACAAAAGATACACCTTCTTCTAGCGATTGATACCACTTGTTAGGTCACCATATTGTAAACACAAGTATAGGTTTTGGTAGAAATGAGATGAGAAATGAGTTTGGTTGATTAGATCAAATAAGAAAGATAAAGTGCAAGAGTTTCCTTTAGATATTGAAATAACCAACAAGTGAAATGAAATACATGATGTCCTATTTATAGGTGAGGACTAGGGCAACATTCCCTTTCCTCCCTATCTTGTCTAGTCGTGGGCTTTGAGGCCCATTGGACATGTACATAGACTTCATATGCTACATGATTAACATAAATATAGTAGCAACCTATTACATGTTCTGAAATAACCGAGACTTGATAAGTAGTGATAAACTTAGATCCTAACAACCCACATAGACCCTTAGCTAAGGAAGAAAAGAAACACCCCCTTAGTAGTAAAGGGGTTCTTGTATTTTTACCTAAACCAGTTGTGTTAATAAAACAATGAATTATATTCATTATAGGGTCCAATAATTTTTTATTATTTTTTTTGTGTAAAAGGTTTATACCCGGTGAATATATAAATGAATGAAAAAGTTTATGCTACAATGGAAGGCGGTAATGAGCCACCTTATAAGACCTAAACACGAGAACCTATCACAACTAGACTATCACAACTACCTAGAGGACATATCAAAGTTAAAACCAAGAAATATGAGAACCAATAGTTTATGTTGGAAAGTCGTTACACGATTAATTGTGATATCCAACTATTAATTATCTTACCTTTGATAAACTATGTTAAACTTTATAAAGGTTTTTTTTTTATTATTATTTTTTATTTTTTATTTTTTTGTTTTTTTTTTGTGAACAGCAATTTGTGGTTACGTGACCCCTAGCCCAGTAGGCGTAGCGAGCCCACACAACCAAGTTGGTCCAGCCCAGAAGGCAATGACACCATTTCCTTTACACAAGCGAGAGGAAACCCCTATCGCCTTAAACTAGACTCGAACTTGAGATCTTACCTAGGAGGGTAAAACCTCCCCCCAAATTAGGTGGCCATCTAAGCTAGGCTCATTTGGTTAATGGTTTATAGTTTTATTATGACATTAGTTAACAAACTTTGAACCTATCTTCACTATTTATAAACCTATAAAGCTTTATAAAAATTATACAAAATTCAAATGCATTAAATTATAAAAAGTTTTAAAATTATAGATATATTCATCATAAACCTATTTATAAACTTATCTTCACTATGGTTTACAAGTTTTTAGACCTATTTATCATTTTATAAAAAACCTTGAGGTAAGTACAAATTTAGTACAAAATGTTTTTTTTAGGTCCTCATCATGGTCAACTTTTAACTCAATCTCCAAAATGGTCATGCGCGACTACTCAACTTATCTACTCCACATCAATTTTCATCATCATCATTATTTTTTCCACAGTCCGGCGGGCAAAACACTATATACCGGCTTTTTTTTTTTTTTTTTTTTTTTTTTTTTTTTTTTTTTTTTTTACCGGTTTTTTTTTTTTTTTTTTTTTTTTTT
>LBNU01011598.1:35073-49656 GCA_014162995.1 Artemisia annua | reverse complement strand
TGATGTTTACATAACTCAAAATTACTAAGTAATCAATTTCATTTCTATATTTCATCAATATATACATTGATTAAGCACGTATATATGATTGCTGCATCTCTCTCGAAGAAGAAAAAGAATATGTACATCTTAAAATTTATGCAAATACCCAAATACCCTTATTTCTTATATTTTTTTCTCTTTCTTTCTTTGCATCATATCTTCCCATAAACTCAAAAAAATAAATAAATAAATAAATAAATAAAAAATCACTGGTGATAAATATGGGAAACGGTGCCGGCGACTTTGACTGTGCCGGTGATGGCGAAACTGTGATGGTGTCGGCGAAACCGTGATGGTGCCGACTGTGCCGGCGATAGCGAAACGACGATTGTGCATCTCTTTCTTTCTTTGCATCCTTTATTCCCATCCACAACGACTGTTCAAGATGTTTTTACTGGTTTTTAGGACATTTGAATTTATTTATTTTCTTCCATTTTGTAACTGGGCATCACAGTATCATGATTCATGTATCACAAAATTCATGATTTGGTATCATAAAAAAAATGTAAATTGATGTGTCTAAAGGAAAAGAAAGTAAGTAAAAGAGATATGTATTTGTTTGTGTGTGCCTGTAAGATGAGAAGAAAGATGCAAGAAAATAGTAATAAAATATATAAGGGTATTTTGGACATTTTAATAAAACAAAATATTATAATGGTCAAGTGGGATGTACTTGATAGCGGACACGTGTCGAGCATTGAATGGAGCTGCGGAGTTGAGTAGTCGCGCATGACTATTTTGGAGATTGAGTTAAAAATTGACCATGATGGAGACCTAAAAAAAGATTTTGTACTAAATTTGTACTTACCTCAAAAGCCTTTTTATAAACTACTATAGTGGATGCCCTAAACTCCAACAATGACACCGTGATACATCCTCTAGTATCGTCATCGTCCTATTTTTTTTCTTTTTCTTTTTCTTTTCTAGATAGTTTTAAACATTTTTAGAAATATCTAATTATCATATTAACATTTGAAAACTTTATTGACTAGCTACAATATAAAAAGTAAAATTTTGTTTTAAAAATAAACCAATATAAAAAATAAACACTTAAATTTGAGGATTGAGATTAATGAATTGACTAACATTTTAATGAGTAGCAATAAAATTGATGCAACCTAGCCATTTTAAAACCATTTTGATTGATGTATATGATTTGAAGGACTATATAGTACTGTATATAAAGCGAAATGATTCCCTAGGCTAGGCCCAGTAGTCACAACTCCACTACTCCTGAATTAAATTTGTACTCGTAATAAACTTTGGAGTTGGATTCTAACGAAACTATATACTGTTCGACTTACGTCTAGTTAGACTTTGGTAACCCATCTTTTTTTTTTTCTTGAACATTGGTAACCCATCTTGGACTAAAGTATTTTCCATAGTAATTTTTTCTAATGAATAGTACGAGTAACATTTAAAAACTCCATTATACATTGTACTTTTTTATTTTAGTTATAAAGCATTTTTATTTCTTTTTGCAAATGTTAGGGCCGTTTGGCTCATGAGTATGACCTGTTATAGAATGAAAGCTTATTTGAATATTTTGTTTGGTTTACTTTTTTATTTTTCACATGTGATTTATAATTTCAAATTATCATACTATCTACGTAGGTGGCTTTGGATGAAAGATAACCAATTAAAATTTTTCTTTTATTTGTTGATTTTTTGTGAGCCACATAAATTCATTTTAATTTTTTATCTTTTATTATTTTTATTTTAAATAAATACATAAAACCTATTAAACTCATGTATAAATTAAACATTAATTAATTTTCTTTATCCTTATTTTCTTTCAAACCTTTTTCAAATACGAATCCAATTCCAATCCTACTTACAAACCAAACGCACCTTTAATGGCTTTCATAGTACTATTACTACTTGATTAGAGCCTTAGGTGTTGTGAGGAGTTTCATCTCCGCATTTGAGTCACGGGGTGCTACATCACCATAACAAACTCCTTTCAACAACCTTTTTTATCACAACTTGTTCATTTGTGTCCCACCACTTCCTATTTTATTTTTTTATTCAATTTTTCAAATAAAATAAATTCATTTCATTCAAATAATACAAATGACATTTTTTTTAAGTTACAAAATAATTATTAAAAAAAATACTTTGACTTACAAAACAAGCCATCTTCCATTCCAACCAAAATAGGAGGACGAAAAAAAATCATTCTTCTTCTTCTTCTTCCTGTACACACACTTTCATTCCAGCAGCAGAAACAACAACACCAACAACAAAACGAAACTTGCAAACATAAAACAAAAACACAGTTAAGAATTAAAAGAAAAGAGAAAAAAAGTTGTCAAAGTTTTACTTGTCGTGCAGAAGACGAAGTGATGTTTGGCGACGCATGGCGAGGTGGGGCGGTATGGTGGCAAGGCATGGCGAGCTTGCCATGTCACCACGTCAAGGAACAACGAAGCCCACACCTAGCGCTCTTAGAGCACTGGGTATCGTCATGCCGTGGAGTTGGTGCCGTGGGAAAAAGTTGCTGTCACGTTAGCAAAAATCTCCATGGCANAAAAAACGTTACATTACAAAAACACACGTTACAATTTAAAAAAAATGCATAAAAAACCACAAGGAATAAAACAGTCAACACAAAAAAATATAAAAGAAAATCACAAGGACTAAAATTGCATGTGTACCAAACTTGCCTTCTTCCTCGTTGCGCTGCCCACCTGCAAAAAAATAAAAAAATAATAAAAAAAAAATAATAAACAACACAGCATGATACAGTCTAAGTTATTCAAGGAAAAAAGAAAAAAGCCATGGTTATTTGCTATAGTCCAACCTATTCAAGGAAAAAAGAAAAAAAAATGCCCATGGCGCTGAGCGGTTAGGACGGCACAAGGAGCTATGGCGCGAGAGTCGGTACAGTGAGCCGTCAGACTTTTTGGGCTGGTGGTGATGGCGCCACCTTTGGCACCACGATACCACCCGCTCTTAATATATATTTCATCATCCTCACAATATTAGTATTATTACTATGATTATTATAGCTGTTATTATCCATAGAACTCATGTTATGTTAATATTTTTGTAGTTTTGTGCAAAGCTGTTACAAAAACAATATACCCGATCCTTTCAAATCGAGGTGTGTGACTGCGTGAGGCTTTTAAAGAACAAATAAATATAACCACTTTAAACCAAACTACATACTACGTGTTTTTGTTTATGTTATGGTTTAACCAAATTACACACACTTCACGCCCACAATTGGTAAATGAGTTTGCTAAAATAAATCTGGATTAACAAAAAAATATATTCTGACATAACGTGCTGGCACTATAGACCTTGTTTTGATCAATTGCCATTAGCCTAAAGGGAGTGGCGGCGACCGACTCACCATTCATATCAGCTTTCTCTCTCATCTCACTTTCTCTCACCTTTCACCCGTTTTGATCACCTTCCCATATTCTTTTATTAAAATACTTTATACAAATATACCCCAGTAAATATTACACACACATTCACAAAACAAATAAAAAACATTTACTTTTTAAAAATGAGCCCAACGTTTTTGCACCTCACTTTGGTGAGCCGGTCACCAAACATATGCAATTTTGCCTTGACATGCAACATATGTATTGGTTAGTGGCGCGTGTAACATGGTGAGTGGGTCACTCTCAGGACAGTTGATGCGTGAGATTACACCCTCGCAAAAATGTTTTACTTCACAAAGGATCTTAAGAAGCTTGCAATTCCCACCAGGCAGTGTACCTGACCGATGTAGTATAGTGTAGTGGCAAGTACCGGGGGATTGATCGTTCTCTAGGGAAATAGTGTCGTTAGGATTGAAAAACTACTCTAATAGGTCTAAGGGTGAGGGAAGATTCTTTTTGTATTTTTATATTTTAATGAAAGCAAGTAAAAATCTCGAGTTTGAAGGAATGGGCGGAATTAGTTGCTAGTCAATTAACCCAAATAACTACAATTGCAAATAAAATAAAATAACAAGAAAGTAAATGTTTGTGAAAACTAATATGGAGAGAAGTGTGTTTACTTAGATTTCCTTACTCCCTAACTATCTTTTACCGATTGATTAGTGTGTATTAATTGCGTGGATGACGGATTGTATTCCTTAATACCATTCGTGGGAGTGTGTACGGACTTCTCCCAACTCTATGAGCTCCTACTTCACTCCTATGTCGAGCCGGCTAAGAAGCTCCTAACATGGGATCACTAGAATTCGCTCATGCATTAAATACAATCAAATAACCTTAGTACACCTTGGCTCATGTTTCTTAAGACGTTCAAGCATGTTACCAATTGGAAGTTAACCAGTTTTCTTAAGCCTAACATCGATAAACACCTATCCAGTACAATTAATAACACACCATTCAATCAATAATCAATAGTTAGGTTTCATTAGATCTAAGCAAACACAAAGAAAACCTAGCCTAACATGTTAAATAAAAGACAAGAATAAGATAGAATCAAACAACACATAGACATATTGAATGATTAATTGATTACTTATCTTCAATTTAACATGGAAGATCTCAAGGTTAAAAACCTTGAAAAAGCTGCTAAAAATCGTCTAGGGTTTCTCCCTTAAAAGTTCCCCACTAATGACTAAAAATTATGCGAATATATATAGAAAAACATATTTGACGGCGTCACGTTATAGCCTTGACGCCGTCACCTCGCCGTGATTAGGGTTTCTTGATGGCCTTCTTGACGCCGTCCCTTTAATCCTCCAAAAATCATTCTGGCTTATCAAGGCCTGACGGCGTCACGTCCTAGCTTGACGCCGTCACAAGTACTATTCCAGCAGAATTTGGCACTTTGTCGAATTCTTCACTTTTATGCTCCAAAAACGTCCAAAATGCTTCCTTTTCCAGAATTTCTCTCCAAAGTACCTAAAATGCCAAAAGGAACGATTTAGGGCGATATTTGATCAAATATATACAATTTAGGGCTTAAATGACCCCCAAAAAGCGGTACACTTTTCGCCTTATCAAATACCCTTACACTTGAGATTTGCTTGTCCTCAAGCAAATGCGCTTTTATTCTAATCAAAATACAAGTTAGGGGTCATTTAACGCTAATATAAAAGTAATTACTACAAATAATCGTTCCCCTTCAATCATAATAAGCACGGAGATTACATACTAGTACCTCACAAGTAGTGTTTAGATATTCACATCTCTCAGGTGTCATAGAATTATATCTCATAAATGAAAATGAACAATATCTCTCACTACCTGTCATAGGAAATAGATTACCATAGGCTTGGGAAAGGATTGAAAACCTTCTCCACTAGGCGTAAGCACCTAAGATAAACTATCAAAGAGGACTTTACAAAAGGGTTGTAATGAGGTGTAGGGATTTGATAAACTCGGTTTTGTTGGATAAGGGATATTTTACTGGTGGCGAGTTAAAGATCTTGATTAATTACATGTACAATATGGCGTTGCTAAGCCAAGACTAGACTCGACTTAAGCTAATCAAAAACTAATAAAACATAAAATAAACGGGATGGTAGTCCGTATGTTTTTTTCTACTTTTCTTTTTCACATTTTTTTTGTATACACTCTTGCCCTACCATCTAAAATAATACATCATAGGGGTCTCGGTTCTCCCCTTACACTTGAAATTTTACATACTTTACAAATAACTAAACTAATGACTCGAATTAAGATAATCAAAACACTTGAAGTACTTTTAAAATACTTAGCACATATGGGGGTAATAATGTTGTGTTTCCCCATTACTCCATTACACTAGTACTTTACCCATGAGTCCCAATCGTTCCAAAACAATATGTACAAGGATATGACTCGACTTAGCAACAATGTAATCAATTAGATAATTAACTAAGGGTTTAAACAAATGTTGTCACAATAATGCACTAAAGGTGAGTGCATACAAGGTAGGCTAAGGAGATTTGGGTGTACATTTAAGTGGGGTGTAACAAATTCTTCCTTTAAGTATAAATCTTAAAGTTAGAAACGAAAAGATAGGCTCGGAGGGGTGTACTAGGGGTATCGTGTACCAAAAATGGGTACAACGCAAGGGTGTGGGAGAATTACTTGACCAATGTAGCCAAAGTAATTATAACAAAGAATGGGTTAATCCTAATGCCTCTTATCATGTAGTAAATCTAAATACACGTATGTAGTCTCACTTGTGGATTCGGGATGTTCCTAACGCAAGTTCTAGAATCTAAGTGCTACCGGTACACACATCATAGCATAAATGCTTTTCCTACCAATTCTAGGGGCGAACCTCACATATTTGGGGTGGAAATTTTTTTTAGTGGTACGGTTTTTGTGCTAGTCATATAACTCCGATCCATGAGACGCTCATTAAGACCAAAGTTTCACTCCTAAATGTTGTAAAAAAATTTAAATTTGGTACTAAAATTGCCCTAACAGGTATTTCTCTCAGTTTTATTACACATCTACCATTAAACAAACAAAAATCAAGCGTAATTGCATTCTCTAAGGTATCGTAATTTACCCCCCCCCCTTACACTTAAGATGAACATTGTCCCCAATGTTCAAATAATAAGATGTAAAAGTAAATAAGGTAAAAGAATGAAATCAAATACTCCCCTGATTCGCTTGGTGGATAAAGGGGTAACATGGTTAGATCTTCTTCCAAGAAAATGAAAACTCAAAGCTTCCCTTCCGAAATATAAATCATCTTCTTGTCCAAAATAACCTGTTAAACCTGAGAAAACAAACACGAAAACCTGCGTAACATCGGCGGGATAAATCTGTATAAGGATATAATGCTTGTGGAATGAATATTTTGCAGATTCCTGGAGTTTATTAGTTAGAGATTTATAAAGCACTTTATGATTCCGGAAGAAAAACAAAACTTTCAAAAATCCAGAAAACTGTGCCTGACGCCGTCCAGCCTGGGGCTTGAGCGCGTTAGAAGTGATCTGACAGATTTCTCATGTTAAGTTTCGGAAAATTCTGGGAAAACTCATTCTTACTTCCTGGAAATCATGCAACAATATCATTATGACTCGATACAAGCATTTGACTCAAACAACTACTAATATGTATGTCTATTTAATATTGTTATGATTCATGATCATTTGTTCTTATGAACCGATTTAGATTCCCCTTACACTTATCTTTTGCAAAATACCTTTATATGTAGTTAAGACGAAGTTAAAAACAAAATAAAGCATTTTCACAATTTAGTTTGAAGCATGAATCAATATCAACAAAAATAAAACGTACATACGGAAGCAAATAAAATCAAACAAACAGACAAATAAACAAAGCAAACAAAACAAAGTTAACTAAGCTTAGTAACAAAGCTTCAACATAAACATCCTAAATGACATAATTCCAGCATACAAAGAAGAACAAATGTCACAAGTGTTCAAAGGCCAACAGAGGCCGAGTCCTAAACTATTACAAACCATAACGTCAAAATCATGAAACATCAAAGATAATTAGTTCCAAATACATAGGTATAACACCCCTATTTTCGGAACGCAGCGGAATACAATATGGGGTGCTATTTATCAGTCACATAGTACAAGTATGGTAAACAACTTTAAAACAAAGTCGTGTTTAAAACTTCACATTCGATAATTTATCAGAGTTGAGGTCCCAAAAGTTTAACATAAGTTTATAAATACATAAATTTAAAAGTTTAAGTCACTATCGAATGAAAATTTTATTAAACATGAGCCATCAAGTAGATATCCATTTCTTTGCGCCGCCCATCCAAGCTTAAGCCACTTACGGACCTGAGAAAATACATGCTAAAAAGTCAACACAAAGGTTGAGTGAATTCATAGAGTTTAATAAGTAATCGGTTGAATACAAGATAATTCAGTTTAAAATACGATGGGCTACGTTGTTATACGCCCATAATTATGTTGACATGTAACAAATACAAGTCGGGAAATAAGATTTATAGCATTGAGCTCATGAAACCGAACCTTAACCTAGATTTAATAATTGCCCTGGTAGGGTAATATTTGCCATTTATCACATGTCTCTCAATATTATGTGACCGTTGAAAGATGAGCGCTACTCATTCGGCCAGGCTGGTCAATGCCCAATATGCATATTCATAATACTAGCGTTTTCAACGAAATTAACGGTTCATGATGGGGACTTAATTGGCAAGAAATACTCAATGTCAGATGTCTATAAATCATGTAATCCGGTCCAGCATACCAAAAAGTACTTGTATTCAGTTTGTAAAACTAGCATGTATCCCCCTCGCGAGGTTTAATAAACGTTTAAATAAGTAAAAGCGAGGCTATGAACTCACCGAGAGTAGAGTGAACGATCAAATAAAGTAGCGAAGAATAAACCGCAAGGCACAAGCAAGTGAAGAAAGTAGTCGTGAAGCTCTACGATGAACCTAAATAGACATACACTTGTCTTAGGTTTTAGAAAATAAGCATTGATTTAACTCAGCTATATATAAATTATTATCTCACTTATGCTTGGTACATAATTCCTAAATATATCAAGTGTTCAAAATAAAGTTTTAAAGATATAATCATATGAGTTTTTGAATCCTTTATACTTTTTAAGTCAAAGCTGTTAACATTTTTATAATTAGCGCAACTTAGAAAATCCGTTACTCTTAAACCGTATGTTGAAAAATTAAGTTCCTTATATCCTTGGAAAGGTATACATCTGTAATAACAATTTTTGTGGGTCCCACTAAGCTAAAAATTACACAACATCATTAAAACTATCAATTTACCCATACTATCCAGTACATCAGCTGTCAAAAATACAACAGTCTCACGAAAGTTGCGATATCTAGAGTTCTACAAGTCCAATTAATTCCCCGTTTTCAGCTACGTTTAAGTGAATATGTTATCTAAAACTTTTACGTTTTGAGTAACAGTGGGTTATTCACAAAAAAAAAATGACTTTTATAGGTCTCAAATCTGTTACTCAGAATCTGACTTGTTTCACGAAAATATTTCTAGTTTAATCATCGTAATGAGTTATTCGATGAAATACCCGTCAAAATGACCACAAGACATAGGCCTACAACCACATATTTTTAGTTTAGTCTCAATGTTTACTGATTAGTACAGTCTATTCCGTTTTTACCCTTGGTCCAGATTCACAGTTTGCATGTTTAGTCCTTTAGGGTTTTCTTAGTGATCTAGCCTATGTACCAAGGATAACCAAGCAAGATAACTTATATAATATACAAATACATCAGGAAATATTATATTTACAGAAATGAAAATGAAATGGGATTGATTGGTATCCTCACAAAATTTGAAGAACAAGAAGGAACAACAAGAACAAGAACACTAAACATATATTAACCCATCAACTCTTGCACCTTTCTTTACCCCATGACAACCAAATTTTTATCCACCAAAACCCTTCGTAAAACTTGCAAATCTCAGCCCCTAAACCATCTTGATCAAAACATGAAACAACTTCCCAAAGAAACCAAGAAATGATGAGATTTGATGATGTTTTGAGTGGAATAAACTATGAGCAAGACTAGGCCTTCAAGATATTTAGTTTATGATCAATAATTTGGTGAAAAATTANGAGATGATGAGATTTGATGATGTTTTGAGTGGAATAAACCATGAGCAAGACTAGGCCTTCAAGATATTTAGTTTATGATCAATAATTTGGTGAAAAATTAGATGAAAAAGGTGCTTAGGACCTGACCTTGGTCGTTCATACCATGAGAGAAGGAAGAGAATGGTGTTTCTTGTTTTTGTCAAATGAAAGAGTTAGTGGTGTATTAGTGTGGTGATGTCTAACATGCAAGATCAATGAGACACTTGTACAAGTGAAGACACATGTGTTTAAGAAGAAATCCTCATAAGACAAGTGTCTTCTGAGGTGGATGGTTATTAGTTATTTTGCTAGTATTTAGTTTAAGGTGTGTTATTTTGATCCCGGTAATTGCAAACGTAATGTTTTTAAGACGCGAAACGTAAAATCGGGTAGTATAAAAATCTAAAACATATAAAAATGTTATCACTTGTCAAAATAACTAATTTTAATATATTAGTTGAGTCATGGGTTTATCGGAGTGTTTAAACGTCGTTAAAACTGAAACTGTGAGTTGAAAACGCGTTTGGTGACACCAGTTCTTGATAAAAGTGACATAAACTATAAAAATCAAACGACAAGTATAAAACTCACTTGTAAATATGAGAATAGGTTAAAATGCATAAAATATGCAAGATTATCATAGTATAGGGTTGGTTCACATTGTTAAAACCATAAAACATAAATTTAAATCGCGTAAAACATAAAAGGTGCAAGGTTTACGTAAAAATGGAAAAAGTGAATTATGACTTTTAAAAGAGGATTGTAAGGAACAGAAAATACATAAAAAGTGTAGAGTTGGCGTAGCCAAGTATTGGTTGAATTAACTTGAACGTGACACGACGTACGCGAATAACTTTCGACGAAGTTAATTATAAAAAAAATAATAGTTAAATAATAAAAATATTATAATTAGTGACATGAAATTTACGAAATGTCACAGTACTGCTAATGTAAGACCAAGGAGATCCAGTTACACTCAATCTAGCAGGCCTTACACCTCAAATAGAGTACCTAAACCACAGAGCTCAAAACAAAGTGTTAAAACCATGTGGGTCAAGAAAGAAAGTGCTGCTGGGGGAAAACAGTACTTTCAGAATGTGGGTGAAAAAGGAAATTTGGTTGTAAAAGAAAGTTATGTTGAAAACACATAGCAAGTTTTGGAACAAAAGAAAGTAATTGATCATGTTTTCAAAAAGAGTGGAGATTACATACTCAAAGAATTTAAGTATGTCTCTCCACAAGGGGAACACAAGTCAGTAATGGCTTGGGTTCCTAAAAGAAACTAACTTTCTCATTATTGTGCAGGGCAACCCAGAAGAGGAGCTTAAAGATCATTTAATTGTTGATAGTGGTTGCTCTGGAAGCATGACAGGAGACAAGGAGCTACTGTCAGATTTTAAGACATATTATGGAGGAAAAGTTGCTTTTGGAGATGATCCGAAAGGAGGAAGAATTACTGGCAAAGGAACCATCAAGACAGGATGTATTGATTTTGAGAATGTTCGTTATGTGAAGGAGCTTAAGTTCAATCTTTTGTCAGTATCTCAGATTTGTGACAAGAAGCACCCTGTGTTATTCATTGACACAGAATGTCTCATTCTCTCTCCTAAGTTTATGTTTGTAGATGATCACTTGGTAACACTGAGAGCACCAAGAACCAATGATGTGTATAGTATTGATTTGAAGAATATCAACTCTAATGAAAGAGCAACATGTTTAGTAGCAAAGGAAACACTTGAAGAAGCACATCTATGGCATAGAAGATTAGGTCATGTGAATTTCAAGAATATCAACAAGCTGGTTAAAGGCAATTTAGTTAGAGGTTTACCTTCTAAAACTTTCAAGACTGATCATTCATGTTTGGCTTGCAAGAAGGGTAAACAACATAAAGCTTCATGCAAAAAGCTTGAGGAAAGAACTGTCAGAGAGCCTTTGGAGTTGTTGCACATGGACCTATTTGGACCTAAGCTTGTGAGGTGGATGGATATTAGTTATTTTGATAGTATTTAGTTTAAGGTGTGTTATTTTGATCCCGATAATTGCAAACGTAAAGTTTTTAAGACGCGAAACGTATAACCGGGTAGTATAAAAATCTAAAACATATAAAAATGTTATCACTTGTCAAAATAACTAATTTTAATATATTAGTTGAGTCATGGGTTTATCGGAGTGTTTAAACGTCGTTAAAACTGAAACTGTGAGTTGAAAACGCGTTTGGTGACACCGGTTCTTGATAAAAGTGACGTAAACTATAAAAATGACACGAAAAGTATAAAACTCACTTGTAAATATGAAAATAGGTTAAAATGTATAAACTATGTAAAATTATCATAGTCTAAGGATGGTTCACGTTGTTAAAACCATAAAACGTAAATTTAAATTGCGTAAAACGTAAAAAGTGCAAGGTTTTCGTAAAAATAGAAAAAGTGAATTATGACATTAAAATTAGGATTGTAAGGAAACAACGGTGCATGGAAAGTGTAGATTGGATATAGTATAGTCGCGGTTGAATTAATTGAATGAGTCATGACGTACGCGGATAACTTCCGACGAAGTTAATTATTTAAAAATAGAATAGTTAAATAATAAAATATTAAAATTAATGACATGAAATTTTGAAATGTCACATCACGTACCCCTTAAGAGAGCTCCGTCCCGGAGCTTAACTCGCTTCATCTCCTGACGGTTCACTTGCGAAAAGATGAGGATACTCGTAACGAATGGAGTTTAGAATAACTAACGACACGGTTCGATTCTCGTCGTCTAGAAATACGGTGCAGAGTATGGTTGACTATATGCGATAAAGATAAAGTGAGGATTTGTTTAGTTGTTGTGTTCGATCGTACGAATACCAATGAATTGTTTATACTTACACAAGAATTTTGTGATTCTCAAAGATCAAGTAGAAAATCAATTAGACATAACCCATATATTACTATTCCCAGTACTTGAAAAGTCTAAGTCGAACATAGGTAGTCAGACTATGTTCCACTGTCCCTAGGTTAAATATAGGTGACTAGACTATATTTAACCGAGGTTTGATAAAATTTTCAAATATTTAACTTAGTTATACGCGTGATATGTCCATTGTTGGACAAGTATGGAGTTTGCATAAGTATTTTATATACAAAGAGTGATATAAGTTTGGACATATGTAAGAATCAATCATAAATAAGTAGTATGAGTGTGTAACAAAAGCGAATAAGGAAAATGCATGCAGAAAAGGAAGTTTCAAGCAGTTCTAAAACAGTCAACACCATACTAGAATTGCCGACTTTTAACAATGAATGTTTCAGAATAGAGCTTAATGAATGTAGAGAAAGTTGCTGAACTTCAGCTTTTGTAGATGATGAATCAGTTTATAAAAATTATAGGACTATGATGAAAGGTAACATAATAACAAGATAGTTCTGATTTGTAAGAAACTATCAAAATGATTTATAGGGTGGTGAAAATTTTGATATAAGGTAAATGACAGAATGATTTGTAAGATGATAACAAAATAGTTATTTGGAACTAGTCCAAACAGTTTATGTAATAGTAGTATATTAGTGATTTAGTTTATAAGATGGTGGTAAATTAGTTTGTAAGAGAGTGGCAAGAAGTGTATTAAAAGTTTAGCGAAATTCATTTATAAGATGATAGTAAATTAGTTTTATAAGGTAATTGATCAAATGGTTTGTAAAGCGGTGACAAAAAAATTAATTCTGAACTAGTCAAAGCAGTTTATAAAATAGTAGTGAATAAGGTTATTAGTTTATAAGGTAGTAATGGGGTAATTCTTTGGGAATAGTAAATCCATTTGTAATATAATGAAAAATAGTTTATATGACAAGAAATGAGTTGTTTATAAAATGGTAGTGAATTTTCAAGGTAAGTAAATAGAATGTGACGGGTTTTATATAAAACATCATTGTGTAAGGTCATGAAAAGATTTTTAAAGATCATAGCATTACTCACGATTTTTGAGAAAATAAATGAGACCACTATGTCACCCACAGTGTATGAGAAAGTTTTAGGGGATCATCAAAATAAATAAATAAATATGTATTTAATTGTTTAGTAATCTGATGAAACATATATACCTTAAAGAGTTAGGTTTGGACACGATGCTCTGGAGGCTGAGTGTAAAGAATCGGATAAAACGTTTATAATAAATACCTTTATACAAGTAAGCAGTAACACTCCAGTAAATAGGTATAAATAATCGATAACAAATCAAGTGTATACAAATAATATTTAAATAGTATCAGTAGCGGTGCTTCAGAAAATAAGCAAAAATGCTGGGAAAATATAAGTGCACGGGGAGTGAGGCAATCAATAGAAATTGATAAACTGTAACAAGTTTCTTCATCATATGAAATGATATTACATATAGTGATGAGAGAGTTTAGAGACCATCGTAATCACATACAATGTTAGATAAATATGAGAGACCATTGTAATCGCATACAATGTCTAATAAAATAAGAGAGACCATTGTAATCACATACAATGTCTAAGAAATAAGAGAGACCATTGTACTCGCATACAATGTCTAAGAAATACCATCGTGTAACTCACAATGTTTAGAAGAGTTTAGTTTTCACTATGAGAAACTTCATTAAGAAAAATAGTGAGGCTTCAGGAACAAGCAGGATGGTCAGAAAAAAAAATTCTTAAGTACATATAGTAATATTCACTATATGTATACGTATAGCAACGGTGCACTCGAAAATGTGTATAAATTTCCGGATGGAAATTCACAATGCACATGAATAGCATAATATACAACAAGGAAGTTTAGTGAACAAAAGGTTATATATATAAGAGTGATACTTTCGTGGATTATCAGATGAGTTAAGAAATAATTATAGTGCTCCTATAATTATCCTTAATATAGTTAAGATATACTCGAGGGAGTAATAGGAAATTCAGGAGTAGGTGCACATGGATATCGGACAAGATGATGGAAGCTCATGATTTTGAAAAACAAATGATTATAGTCTAGGTTTTT